>RCUC01131657.1:0-91697 GCA_003697995.1 Taxidea taxus jeffersonii | reverse complement strand
GGAGAAAGGGGAACCCTCCTACACTGTTGGTGGGAATGCAAGCTGGTGCAACCACTCTGGAAAACAGCATGGAGGTTCCTCAAAAAATTGAAAATAGAGCTACCTTATGACCCAGCAATTGCACTACTGGGTATTTATCCTAAAGATACAAACGTAGTGATCCAAAGGGGCACGTGTACCTGAATGTTTATAGCAGCAATGTCCACAATAGCCAAGTTATGGAAAGAACCTAAATGTCCATCAACAGATGAATGGATAAAGAAGAAGTGGTATAGATATACAATGGAATACTATGCAGCCATCAAAAGAAATGAAATCTTACCATTTGCGACGACATGGATGGAACTAGAGTGTATTATGCTTAGCGAAATAAGTCAACTGGAGAAAGACAACTACCACATGATCTCCCTGATATGAGGAAGTGGAGATGCAACGGGGGTGGGAGTTAATGTGGTAGGAAAAGTAAAAATGAAAGAAGATGGGATCGGGAGGGAGAAAAACCAAAAGAGACTCTTAATGTCATAAAACAAACTGAGGGGGGTGGGGGGAAGAGGGGTTGGGTGAGGGTGGTGGGGTTACATCATATGTTTAAATAAAGCTTAAATAAAGTTAAAAAAAAAAAAAAGCTTAAATTAAAAAAAAAAAAAAAACGGGAAAAAAAAAAGATACATGCCCCAGATATCTCTCCTATGGAGGGTACTTCTAATTCTTCTTTCACCACTGACCCAGGGAGGACAGCTAATTCAGCATGATTCCTATCCACATAGGACTTACTTTTCTCACTTTGGCTCCATTAACCACTGTGCTTGGTGCTCACCATCCATGGTTTTGTTCTACTCTGGGGATAACATATAGGGTGCCCCATCTTTGTCCTTGGGTAGAAATAAGACCCTGTTAAAATATTAGCCGTGAAAAGCACAATTTTCTGGTGATCGAGGTGGTGTTTTTTGCTTTGGGTGTTTTGTGCTTATTTTTGATTTTTTTTTTTTTTTTGCTTCATATCATAGAATTTATTTTTATATTTTTTTAATTTCTTTTCAGTGTACCAGAATTCATTGTTTATGTACCACACCAGTGTTTGATGCAACACGTGCCCTCCATAATACCCACCACCAGGTTCACCCAACCTCCCACCCCCAACCCCTTCAAAACCCTCATCTTGTTTTTCAGAGTCCATAGTCTCTCATGGTTCCTCTCCCCTTCCAATTTCCCCCAACTCCCTTCTCTTCTCCATCTCCCTATGTCCTCTGTGTTATTTCTTATGCTCCACCAATAAGTGAAACCGTATAATTGACTCTCTCTGTTTGACTTGTTTCACTCAAAAAAATTTTTTTAAGTTTTATTTCACTGAGTACTCTCAAATCAATGTGGAGCTCAATTCCTGACCCTGGAGATCAAGAGTTGGATTGGATGCTCTTCTGACTGAGCTGGCCAGGTGCCCCCAGTTTAACTTTACTCTCTCTCTGTATCTACAAGGCTTTCTGATGAAACAGTGTACTATGCAGGTGGAGAGGAATCTTATAAATACTTATACCCACAAAGATAAATTGAGTATCTTCAGAATACTTGAAACCAGTATCAAATAAAATTTTGCATTTAGTCCTCATATCCTAGTGTTTCTTCATATTTTTCATACAAAATTTCCAATAGTATTAGACTATTCTAATAGATATTTAAAAGTCTGAATCTAATGTGAACTGGCTGAAGAAGAAATAACAGCCCCAAAAGTAATTATTTCCACAATGTAGTCCCTTACTACAAATTTGTTAAGATGAGGATCTATTTCCTTATATTCCTATGTTCCAATCTTTATACTGGAAGGAATCCCAGTGAACTGTTGAATTTTACAGGAGTCTAGGGAGATTTCTCTGCAGTTGAAGATGGAGATGTTTTTCTAAGTATATTTGGAGTTGTGTATTCTACAAGTGTCTGATGGCTCCCCCTCTTGGGCTCTGACCCAAGGGCTGGTGCCAGACTGGCTGTGAGAACAGGTATGCAGCTGACTTTCCTAGGGAATTTTGTTGGTGCTCGCTTTCTCTCTGGGGGATCCATGGGAGGGAGCCAGAGTGGCTCTAGTCTGTGGGGACCCCAGCTTGGTCTCAAGAGCTGCTTCCACTGCTGGTTGAAGACTGTGCCTGGGATAGGTCTAGGACATTACATGGTTCTAGATCTCCATTGCTGACAGAGCTCATGGACCCACTTCCTTGGGGTCAGCCTGAGCAGGTTACAAGCCTTTACGTTTGACATCCTTATGGGAAGGTCAGTGTCCCAGCCCCAGGACGCTGGACCAAAGACACTATAACCACATGGGACCAATTTCAAGTACCATTTTTACTCCCATGAATTTCTTATCAAATGGAGGACTGCACCTAAAACTCTGGAATTTGGATTTCTCTTTAAATTCAAGACTGCTGCAGTGTCTGGGTGGGCCAGCCAGTGGATCCTCTGCCTTCAACTCAGGTCCTAAACTCATTGTCCTGGGATCCAGTCTGGAATCAGGCTCCCTGCACAGCAGGGATTCGCCATCTCCCTCTGCTCCTTGTCCCATGTCATTCCCTCCTTCCTAATTAAATAAAATCTCCTTATAAAGAAAGAAATAAAAATAACATAAAATAAAATCAAGTCTTGCCATGGAGAGCCGGCCTGCCCAGGGCCCACTGCAGCCGGGAGCTGAGTAAGGACTAGTCAGCATGCTCCTCGTGGTCTCTACTTAAGCCTTCAGGCCTCCTTCTGAGGACATACTGTGTGCCTTGGAACGCGGAACCCCTGCTCAGAGAAGATTCTCTGGGCCTGAGCCTGCGCCTTGGCAGGTGGTGATTCTGGACTGAAGGTAGTCTGTGCCCTTGACCATGTGGGTCTTCCTGGGAGGGCCTCTGCCCTACTCGACAAGGGTCTGCCTGTAGCATGGCTCTAGGTCCTGTGTGCCCTCCCACCCAGAGAGGGAGGCGAGACAAGGAATGCAGGGGCTGGGGATGCCTGTGCCCTCGCCCAAGGGGGCTCAGGGGATCTGGACTGTGCAGTGCCATTGGCTCCCCCAGGAGCCTGGGGCAAAGGAGAAGGTGCTGCAGTCTCTGTGAACCATGCAAAGGGCCTCCAACATGCACACCGACATCAGGAACCCGGACTGAACCCAGCTCTCTGTCCTCAAAGCTAGGACAATTGTTGCACCCAGGCCTGCAGGGGCTGTGGGTGGGATATGTGGGTGTCACTGTATGGGGGAAGCATGGGTTGAAGGGTGAGTATTGAGCAGTTGGGGGAGGGGGCCCCGGGTGCTGTGGTGTGAGGAGGAAGTTGGGTAAGGGGTCCCCAGGATGTGGTGACCTCAGTTTCCTGACCATGGAACCCAACAGAATTGGAACCTGTGTAACCAGGCACCCACATTCCAGGGACAGCCCCCTTCCCCTTCCCAGGTCATTTCTTTAGACATCCTCAAATGAAAAGGATGTTCCTGTGTTGCATCCCCAATTCAGGAGCCTGCAGGAAGTGGACAATGCACCCAGCAAATACTTGCCCTTGCTTGGGACGTCGTCTCAGGGCTACCCGACACCTTTGGGCATTTGGCAGGAAGGAGAGAAAGTTGACACCGGGAGGCCAGAGCCACCCACCCAGCCCCAAATGCTCTGATTGACCCGGGCAGGGTTGGGTCCCCACCCCTTTGTGTGTGTGTGTGTGTGTGTGTGTGTGTGTGTGTGTGTTTGCATGCACATGTGTGGAAGGAGGGTTCCTGTGGGGTGGGGCCTTCCTGAGCAGGAGCAGTATGAGGAGGTGTCAGACGCTCAGTGGGCAGGTCACCTTTAAGGTCAAGGCTGGTTGAGTGGGATGGGCTCTGTGGGATGCGAGCTTCAGCCCAGTGTTGATCCCCAGAACCCTGTAGGTGTGGGTCCCTGTCCTGGGTCCAGGGCTGTGCATACACAGGTATGTGTCTGATGAGGGAGCAGCAGGGATTGGGCAGGACAGCGGCATCAGCCAGATAGGGCTGAGATGCTTCCAGGCCTGCTACCAACCCCTGTCTTTGCAGAAGACCACAGATGAGGAGAGGAGGCTGGAGGACATGACCTCCTCCCTGACGCAGGAGTCCACAGTCCCAGGAAAGGTTTCCAAACCTCCCAGGCCACCTGCAGAAGCTGAGTCCAAGGGTGAGAATACCAGGACTGGGTGGCTGGGGCTGTGTGGGGATGGGTCAGGGCTGGGCCCCACAGGGAAGTGACCACAGGCTTGTGTGGGGTCAGGAGCAAGGAGTGAGCTCAGAGCACGCTGTGGCTGCACTACAGTCAGGGAGATGTCCCACTGAAGGTTCCTTCCCAGTTGGGGCTTCTCTGGGGGCCCTGGGCTGGGTCCTGCCTGCACAAAGTCACACAGACATGCGGGTGACCTCTCCTATCACAGCTGCTCCATCCCAGGAGCGCGGGCAAGCCCCAACATCAGCAGGAGCTGGCAAGTGGGGCACAGTGCCTGCCACCACCTCAGCAGGAGACCAGCAGCCAGCAGGTGACCAGGAACCTGGCCACAGAGAGCCTGAGGCTGCCCAGGAAGAGCTGGAGCCTGCTTTTGCCCCAGTCCCCGCTCCTGATCCAGCTCCTCTCACGATCCTGCCCATTCCCCTGCCCCTGCCTGTGCTCCTGATCCTCCCACAGACCCAGGTAATGCCTTGGTTCCTGCACCAGCCATTGCCACTGCACCTGACCCAGCTGGAAACCCTGCCCCTGCAACTGCCACTTCCGCTGCCCCTGCCATGGCCAATGTCCCTTCCCCTGACTGCACCCCTGTTACTGCCCCAGAGCCAAACCCTGCTCCAGCCCTTTCTCCTGACCCAGCCCCTACAAGGACCGATTACCCTTCTGCTTCCCCTGCCCCTGTGAGGGCCACTGCCCCTTCCCTGCCCATTCATGTGCCCCTGGTACTGCCCCAAACCCAGCTCCGATCCCTGATCCTGCACCTTCGCCTGCCCCAACCGAGGCCACTGCCCCTTCCCCTGTCCCCGACTGTACCCCTGATCCTGCCACTGTCCCAGCTCCTGCCCGGGATCCTGCACCAGCCATCGCCAGGGTACCTGAACCAGCTCCAGCCCCTTCCCCTTCCACAGTCTCTGCCAGGACCAATTCCCCTTCCCCTGTCCCTGCAAGGGCCACTGCCTCTTCCTCTGCCCCTGCCTGTGCTCTAGTTCTTGCCTCTGACAACAGTGCCTACTCTGGTTCCTACAACTGCTCCTGCTCCTGCCTCTGCACCTGTTCCTGCCACAGCCCCAGTCCCTGCCTCTCCTCCTGCCCCTTCCCCTGCCAGGATCCCTGTCCCTTCCCCTGTCCCTGCCTGTGCCCTCATTCCTGATCAAGACCCAGCCCCTGCCCATGCTCTTTCCCATTCCCCTGCCCCTGCCCCTTGCACTGTCCCTGCCAGGATCCCTGCCCCTTTCCCTGTGCCTTTTCCTTACTGTGGCCCTGTCTCTGCCCCAGACACTGACCTTGCCTCTGCTCCAAAATCTTGCCTGCCCTCTGCCCCATGCAGGATGGCTGCACCTTCCCCTTCCCCTACCAGGGCCCCTGCCCTTTGCCCTGCCCCTTCCTGTGCCCTATTCTTGCCCCAGACTCAGCCCCTACCCTGCCACTGCCCCTGATCCTGCCCCATCCCTTGTACCTGCCAGGACCCCTGCCCCTTGCCCTGCCCCTGCCTGTGCCCCTGCCAGTACCTCTTCCCCTTCCCCACGTGTGCCCATGTTCCTGCCCCAGACCCAGCTCCTGACCCTTCCCCCAACCTTGTCATTACCACTGGCCCTGCCCCTGCCTGTGCTCTTGGTCCTGCCACAGACCCAGTTGCTACCCTGGATCCTGCCTCTGCCCCTATTCCTGCTCCACACCCATGCCCTGCCCCTGTTCCTGTCCCTGCCCCTTCCCCTGCCAGGACCATTGCCCTTTCCCATGTTCCTTGTCCCTGTTCCTGCTCCAGACATAGCCCCTCCCCCTGCTCCTGCCCCTTCCTCAGCCCCTTCTGCTGCCCGACCAGGGACCACTGACCCTTCCCTTGTCCCTGCCAGGGCCACTGTGTCTTCGCCTGCCCTTTCCCAGGCCCCTGTTCCTTCCCCAGACCCAGGTCCTGCACCTGCACCTGCACCTGCTCCTGCCCCTTTCCCTGCTCCTGCCTGTGTCTCTCTTCTTGCTCCAGACCCAGGCCCTGCCCTTTCCCCAGGCCCTTCCCCTGCCCCTTCCCCTGTCCCCGCCTATACACCTGATCCTGCCACAGTCCCAGCTCCTGCCCTGGATCCTGTACCAGCCATCACCAGGGTACCTGACCCAGCTCCAGCCCCTACAAGGACCACTGCCCCTTCCTTTACCCATTGCAGGACCATGGTCTCTTCCCCTGCCTCTGCCTCTGCCCCTGCTCCCACCACAAACCCAGCCTCTGCCCCTTGCTCCTGCCCTTTCCCTTGCCCCTGTCTTCACTCCTGTTCCTGTCCCTGACCCAGCTCCAGACCTGCAAACTGTGCCAGCAGCTACTGCTGACCCTGTCCCTCCACTTGCTCCTGCCTCTGTCCCTGCTCTTGTATCTGGCTGCGTTCCTTTCTCGGCCCCTATCCCAACCCCTGTCCCTACACCTGCCCCTGCCTGGTTCCCAGAGCCACATCCAGAGCCCACTGTTCTGCGAGATTTCCCTGTATAATTACCCTCAGTTCCATCTCTCAACTCTGCTGTCCTGCCAGAATGTTTCATCCCCTCCCCTTGTGTTCTTTCTCTCTGGTACATAGTCACTATGATTGTAGCTTTCCATGTCCTATATGCTGTCTACTACTCATTTTAAATAAAATTCTCATTTTCAGTTGAATTCGTGCTGAGCATTAAGTCCATCCCTGGCACCCTCCCCCCATAGCCCAGAACATCACTATAGAACATCTCCTTCCCCAAAGGGAACCCTGGGCCAAAGCCCTGCCTGCCCATTGATCCCCCAGCCCGGACCCTCGCAACACCTAAGTTGCTTTCTCTCTCTGTTCCTTCACCTGTTCTGGAGGTTTCTATGAGTGGAATCACCTAGTGGATGCCTTGGTGTCTGCCCACCTATTTGCAAAGGGGACTTTTTTTTTTTTTTTCTGTGTTTCTTTGATGTAGAATTTCCCTTATGCCATACTAAACCCCCGATGGATTACAGATGAGATGATATCATAGAGGCTCCTTTAGAGGATAAATTGCCCCAGACTCAGCTCCTACCCCTGCCACTCCCACTTAAGTTTCCTTCAGCCCAATTATGGGGCCAAGACCCCTGTTCCCGCTGGGAAACCACAGCCTGACCCCAGATGACACAGTTGCTTCCTCCAGGGGCCCACACACACCAGGGGAATGTAAAAAGCTGGAAGACACACCACAGAGGGCAAATGCATCACTCACAACCCAAGGCCAGAGAAAGCTTTCCCCTGCCTCTGGTCCAAACCAGGCTCCACATCACCCGGTCCCACAAAGACATAGACTGAAAGCATGCAGGTCAGGGTCGGGTGGGGATAGGCACGTGGGGAGTATGTGTCAGCGATGTGGAAGCTCCCAGGGAAGGGCTCTGGCAAAGGAAACCCTATGGAGGCAGCCTGGGTCCTGCTCAGACCAGTAGGTATCTTGCCTGGTACCAGCAACCCTGGAGAGAATGTCAGGAGACAGAGGTCCAGTGCAGGTCCCCCCGAAAGAAGGGTGACAGGCACCCCTATCTGCAACAACAGTGAGCAGCACCCATCCCAGGCAGCAGGGGCACCCATCACCTAGCAGTGCTCATCCTGAGACTCACCCCAGAATCTCCAGCACGGTTATTCCCAGGTGTATTGTCAGGGGTGTTCAATCCAGTGGTGGTGGAGAGACTATTGAATGGAACAGCGCTAATGCCCAAGGAGATGGATGTGATCCACTGCAGCCTCCTGAACACAGCTTTCCCCCCACCCCTTCCACATCCTTTCCTTCTGGGAACCACACCCTTAAGGACAGCCTCTGGCCAGAAGGTCCTCCATCTGCCCTTGTGATAGATGCGGACACACACCTGTCCTCCCATATCCTCTTCCTGAGCTATTAGAACAGGTGTCAGTGGACATGGGCTTGTAGAGTTGGACTGTGTCTGCTGGTCCCCAAGACGTCCTTCTGTCTTTAGGTCCCTGGAAAAAACCACTCCTTGTCAATGGGACTGTCTCCTTTACTTCTATCTCTTGGCTCTTTCTACCTTTGGTGGTCACTGTGCATGCAGCACCTTCTGGAAAGAAGGCTGAGATGCCTCAGGCTCTGGAAGGGGCTTTGGGTCCCTCGCTGCTTCTGGAGCTGCATCTGCCTAGGAGTGTTTACTAGCCCTGGGCCAGTGGCCAGTTCTGCTTCATGAATTGGTGCTGAAGCATCAGGAGAAGAGAAGGTCACCAGCCTGACCACCTGTCCCTGTGCTTCCTCGGAGGGAACAGCTCACGGCCTTCCTCAGCAGCATCATGACAGCTCCAGAACTGGCTCCTGCTCTTGGGCTCTGAACCGGGTGCCAATGCCGGACTGACTGCAAGAACGGGTCTTCAGCTGGCTTTCCTCAGGAATTTTGCCTGCACTCATTTTCCTTCTGGGGGATCCACGGGAGGTAGCCAGAGTGGCTCTAGTCTGTGGGGACCCGGACTCGGCCTCCAGGGTGGCTTCCATGGCTGGCAGGAGACCCGTGCTGGGGCAAGTTCTAGGGAGTTACAAGGTTCTAGATCTCATGGCTGCCAAGAGAGTTCGTGGACCTTCTTCCTTGATTTCAGCCTGAGTGGGTCATAAGCCTTCACGCTTGACATCCTCACCAGGAGGTCGGGGTCCCAGCCCCAGGACGCTGGATGACAGACACTATAACCATATGGGCACAATTTCACATACCATTTTTACTCCCATGAATTTCTTATCAAATGGAGGATTGCACCTAAAACTCTGGAATTTGGATTTCTCTTTAAAATGAAGATTGCTGCGGTGCCTGGGTGGGCCAGTGAGTGGAGTCTCTGCCTTCAACTCAGGTCCTGAACTCACAGTCCTGGGATCCAGTCTGGAATCGGGCTCCCTACACAGCCGGGATTCAGTGTCTCCCTCTGCTCCTTGCCCCATGTCATTCCCTCCCTCTTAATTAAATAAATAAAATCTACCTAAAAAGAAAGAAATAAAAATAACATAATATAAAATCCAGTCTGGCCATGGGGAGCCGGCCCTCCCAGGCCGCACCACTGCCGGGACCTGAGTAAGGACTAGTCTGCACGCTCCTCATGGTCTCTACTGGGCCTTCAGGCATCCTTCTGAGGACACACTGTGCACCTTGGAATGCGGGACCACTGCTCAGAGAGGATCCTCTGGGCCCTAGCCCCTGTAGCATCACAGGAAAGACGCCCTTGGCATGTGGTGATTCCGGACTGAAGGTGGTCTGTGCCCTTGACCATGTGTGTCTTCCTGGAGGGGCCTCTGCCCTACTTGACAAGGGTCTGCCTATAGCATGGCTTAAAGTCCTGTGTGCCCTCTGTCCCATCCAGAGAGGGGGACGAGACAAGGAATGCAGGGGCCGAGGATGCTCGTGCCCTCACTCAGAGGGGCTCAGGGTACCTGGACTGAGCAGGGCCATCAGCTCCCCCAGGGGCCCACGGCAAAGGAGAGGGTGCTGCAGGCTCTGAGAACCATGCACAGGACCTCCAAGATGCACGTGGACATCAGGAACCCGGACTGAATCCAGCTCTCTGTCCTCCACGCTAGGACTATGGTTGCACCCAGGTCTTACAGGGGCTGTGGGTGGGCTGTGTGGGTGTCACTTTATGGAGGGAGCATGGGTTGAAGGGTGAGTATTGAGAAGCTGGGGGAGGGGGCCCCCAGGGGCTGTGGTGTGAGGAGAAAGTTGGGTAAGGGGTGCCCAGGTTGTGGTGACCTCAGTTTCCTGACCATGGAGCACGGCAGAATTTGAACCCACATAATCAGGCACCCACATTCCAGGAACAGCCCCTTTTCCATGTCATTTCTCCCATCCAAGTACTAACCAGGCCTGACCCTGCTTAGCTTCCGAGATCAGATGAGATCGGTCACGTTCAGGGTGGTATGGCCGTAGACTCCAGGTCATTTCTTTAGAGATCCTCAAACAAACAAGATGTTTCTGTGTTGCATCTCCAACTCGGGAGGCTGAAGGAAGAGGACAGTGCACCCAGCAAATACTTGCCCTCGCTCAGGAGGTCGTCTCAGGGCTACCCGACACCTTTGGGCATTTGGCAGGAAGAAGAGAAAGGTGACACTAGGAGGCCAGAGCCGCCCACCCAGCCCCAAACACTCTGATTGACCTGTGCAGTGCCGGGTCCCCTCCTCTGCCCCTGCCACTAACCCTGCCCCTTCCCCTGTCCCAGTCTGTAGCCCCATTCCTGATCCAGACCCAGCCCCGGTCCCTGCTCTTGCCCATTCCCCTGCCTCTGCCCCTTGCACTGTTCATGCCAGGATCCCTCTCCCTTCCCCTGACCCTGCCTGTGGCCCTGTCCCTGCCCCATACCCTGACCCAGCCTCTGCTCCAAGCCCTGGCCTTCCCTCTGCCCCGTGAAGGATGGCTACATCTTCCCCTGACCCTGCCAGGGCCCTTGGCCTTTGCCTTGCCCCTGCCTGTGTCCCTGTTCTTTCCCCAGACTCAGCCCCTACCCCGGCCCCTGCTCCTGCCCATTGCTTACACCTGCCAGGACCCCTGCCTCATTCCCTACCTGTCCCCTGCCAGTACCCCTACTCTTTCCCCCACTTGTGCCTCTGTTTCTGCCCCAGACCCAGCTCCTGCCCCTTCCCCCAACCCTGCCAGTAGCACTGGCCCTGCATCTGCTCCTGCCTTTGACCTTGGTCCTGCCACAGACCCATTTGCTACCCTGGATCCTGCCCCTGCCCCTGCCCCTTCCCTGGCCATTGCCTCTGCCCCTATTCCTGCTCCACACCCATACCCTGCCCTTGTTTCTGCCCCTGCTCCTTCCCCTGCCAGAACCATTGCCCTTTTCCATGTCCCTCCCTGTGTCCCTGTTCCTGCTCCAGACCCAGCACCTCCCACTGCTCCCGCCCCTGCCCCTGCGTCTTCCCCAGCCCCCTCCTCTGCCCCACCAGAAACCACTGACCCTTCCCTTGCCCCTACCAGAGACACTGTGTCTTCGCCTGCCCCTTCCTGTGCCCCTGTTCCTACCCCAGACCAAGGTCCTGCACCTGCTCCTGCCCCTTTCCCTGATCCTGCCTGTGTCCCTGTTCTTGCTCTAGACCCAGGCCCTGCCCTTTCCCTTCCCATACAAGGACCGCTGCCCTTTCCTTTGCCCCTCAAAGCACCACTGTCTCTTCCCCTTCCTCTGCCTTTGCCCCTGTTCCTACCACAAACCCAGCCCTTGCCCTTTGCTCCTGCCCTTTCCTTTACCCCTGTCTTCACTCCTGTTCCTTTCCCCTGTCTTCACTCCTGTTCCTGATCCAGCCCTGCATCCTGTGCGGCCACTACTGCTGACCCTATCCCTCCACTTGCTCCTGCCCTGTCCCTGCTCTTGCACCTGGCCAAGATGCTGATTCGGCCCCTATCCCAACCCTTGCCCCTACACGTGCCCCTGTGTGGTTCCCAGAGCCACATCCAGAACCCACTGCTCTGTGGGGAGAGCTCCCTGTACAAATACGCCCAGTTCCATCCCCTGACTCTGCTGTCCTGCCAGAAGGTTTTATCCTCTCCCCCTGTGTTCTTTCTCTCCGGTACAGTCACTATGATTGTAGCTTTTCGTGTCCTGTATGCTGTCTACTATCTATTTTAAATAAAATTCATCGTTTTCAGTTGAATTCATGCTGAGCACTAAGTCCATCCCTGGCACCTTCCCCCTATAGCCCAGAACATCACTATGGAACATCTCCTTCCCCAAAGTGGACCCTGGGCCAAAGCCCTGCCGGCCCATTGGTCCCCCAGCCCGGACCCTCACAACACCTAAGTTGCTTTCTCTCTCTGTTCCTTCACCTGTTCTGGAGGTTTCTATGAGTGGAATCACCCAGTGGGTGCCTTGTCATCTGCCCACCTATTTGCAAAGGAGACTGTTTTTTTTTTTTTTTTCCTGTGTTTACTTGATGTAGAATTTCCCTTATGCCATACTGGAACCCCTGATGGATTATAGATGAAATGGAATCATAGAAACCCCTTTAGAGAATATGGGCCCAATCATGGGACTGAGACCCCTGTTCCCACCGGGACACCATAGCCTGACACCAGACAGGACACAGCAGCTTCCTCCTGGGACCCACACACACCAGGGGAATGTAGAAAGCTGGAAGACACACCACAGAGGGCAAATGCATCGCTCACAACCCAAGGCCAGAGAAAGCTTTCCTCTGCCTCTGGTCCAAACCAGGCTCCATGTCACCGGGTCCCACAAGGACCTAGACTGAAAGCATGCAGGTCAGGGTCGGGTGGGGATAGGCACGTGGGGAGTATGTGTCAGCAATGTGGAAGCTCCTAGGGAAGGGCTCTGGCAAAGGAAACCCTATGGAGGCAGCCCAGATCCCATTCAGACAGCAGGTATCTTGCCTGGTACCAGCAGCCCTGAGCAGAATGTCAGGAGACAGAGGACCAGTACAGGTTCCCCGGATAGAATGGTGATGGGCAGCCCTGTCTCCGACAATAGTGAGCAGCACCCATCCCAGGCAGCTGGGGCACCCATCACCTAGCAGTGCTCATCCTGGGACTCACCCCATACACTCTGGGACAGTTTTTCACACCAGAAGGGAGAGAGCAGGGAGAGATTGGGAATAGGTGGGAATGGAACCACGCTAATGCCCAAGGAGATGAACTTGATCCTTTGTCCCAGTCCTCAGGAAAGAATGTCCTGTAGCTACTTTCCCAGTGTCGTCCAGGACATGGGATCTGGGAAGTCTCTTCCTAGACGCCCTCCTGCCACCCTGCTCCTTGGAACATAAAGAATTGTTTGAGGAGGTTGACAGCATCCAGGATGATGGAGGGCCTAGAAGAAGGAAGGCCATCATGGGGAGGACAGATGGATGTACAATGATCCACCATCCAGGGTCTGGGCTGTAATGTCCTTGGGCCTCACTCCAACTGATGACTCCTCATGGCTGTGGTTTCATGTCCTCCCTCCCTCATTTCTTCAGTCCCTCAGTCTTTCCCTCCCTCCCTTCTGTTCTTTCTCTCTCTCCCTCCCTCCCTCCCTCTCTCTATACCTTCCTCTCTTCCCCTCTCTCCCTTCCTCCCTGTCTCTCAATCAGACTCCCTCCCATCCTCCCTCATCCAGCAGAGGATCTTGGTCCCAGCTGTGAACTGACCACTGGAGCTTCATCCGTGAGCATCCCCAACCATGTGCTCCCTGTCCACATGGCACTCACGGCCACTGTGGGAGCTGACATGGTGAATCCACAGGGTGATCAGCAGGATGGGCTCCAGGAATCTGCTCCTGAAAATGGGGTCCAGTTGCACAAAGAATGGAGAGACTTATGCTTAGCACTCCCTCGAGAAAAATTGAGTCCTGAAAAGGGATGCAAAGTCAGTATGTCCTCGACTTGATGCACTGTCTATTCTAACGGCCCACCAGAGCTGATTCCTAGAAGCAACAAAGATCATGCAGTGTTGACTGGGGGTTTGTGACACAACTGTTTGGATCCAGTGACAGCATTTCAGCCAACGCCCCCAGGGCCTCTGAGTTCTCCCAAGGGCCTCTGAGGTCCTCTGAGCCATACATTGTTCTCCTTGGCAAGCTGTCTTGTCATCTTCCTTGTCTCCTGCCTCTTCTTGGATCCTTCAAGGGCCTCCCCTACCATGGCCACCTTCGTCAGGACTCCCTGTGCCCTGTGGTGGGACCCGTACATCCTATGCTGGGCCACCACAAGCCCTGTGCACTCCCTCTGGGGTTACTTGTCATCTCCCATGCAGTGGCATGAATCTCCCTGTACTGGGTCTCCTTCAATGAGCCTGTGAGGGCAGCTGGTGCCAATATCATAGGCACAGAAGCACGAGTCCAAAAGGTCCAGATGACCTGCTGCCATTCCCATTGTGTGGAGCCTGGGCCCTGGATACTCCCCCAGCAGAGGGTAAGCTGGACCCAGGGAGCCGGAGGGCTGGCCTCCTGCCCCACTTGGCTTTGGGGGGGCTGTCGCTGGCCCCCATAAAGCTGTTTCCACCTCCTGTAGGGTCCCTCCTTGAAGGCTACTGGGCCTTTTGATTACAAGGTCCTCGGTCAACCACTGGTATTCCTTGAACTCCTCCAGATCAGGAATTAGGTCCAGCGCAGGGGCAAGGAAAGGGAAAGATGACCCCTACAAGAAGACGGAGCATACTTGGGCCCCAGCCGTGAATCCAAGGGCATAAGCTTCCAGGTCTAAGTCTACATCTCCCCGGCCCCAAGAAGTGGGACGCCTTCTCCAACAGCCTCACCTGTTTGGTCCCCTGGCAGGACCTACCTGCTCCACACTGTGGAGACATAGTTCCCCATTGTTAGGCATGTGTGCTGAGCCCTCTGAGACTTATTTTTTATTAGCACGCCTTGAGGCTACTTCCCTAGGCCTGCCCCATTCCTGGCAGATTAGTCAATGGCTCCCATGGAGAAGGCGGGCACCGCCTTGAACTTGGAGACAGAGATACCCCACCCCACAGGCTCGAGAAAGGTTACCAGGGCAAGTCAACAATCGAACAACATGAGTGTGGGTTCGTGGCCTGACTCTGTGAGTCTGGTTCCCTCCAAGGAACTCCTTCATGCAAAACCAGCCCCTGCCCATGGCCCGGGCCACACTTGGAGCCCAGAGGGGTGCACATGAGGTCAGTCCGTGCTCGTGCAGTGGGCAGTGCTGCGACAGAGCCACTCGTGCTGACCATGGGCCCTGGGCAGTGAGGCTCTGGCTGGTGATTTCAGTCCCCTTCTCCAGGAACTGGAGGAGGATTCTGGAACGACCCTATGCCCACCTTAGTCCCTGCTCATGGGGCCCAATGCCTCTCTCAAGATGGCCTAGGACAAGGGTCCCATAGGCCTCGGGACAATCCTGAAGGTCTCAGGGGAGCTCTCTGGAGGAAGGAACACTGCCCTGCACCCCCAGGCTCTCATGCATACTCTCCACATGTGGCAATCTTGAAAACTGATGCTGTCACCAGTGCCAATTTCAGAGGCTCCAAGGGGCCAGGCCATTTGCCGATAGCTGTGCCTGGTGCACTCATGGGTCACCTGGGGTCCCAGGGCCTCACTTCTCACCTCCTGCTCAGGGACGTGGGGACATCCTGAGTCTGACCTTGCTGGTTCCCTCATGAGCCGCAACCTCTAAGGGACACACAGTAGGATCCAGCCCAACTGGCATTGCCTCGCTACTATCCATAGTGCAACCGTGTCTCCCCTTTTACTTCTCTGGTTGGAAGAGGGCTCCCCAGTAGCCTTCATACTGGGGTGACCTACCCCTTGAATACACAGGAGAGCAGCCTGGGGTCAGGGCTGTGTCTGCACTGAGGGGTGTGGCAACAGGCAGGTGCTGTCATCCTCAGAGAGGGAGCCAGGTGGTGTCCCCTCAGTGAGCCCAGAAAAGCCCAATTAAGCTGCTGAATGCATACATGTTCACATTAATCCCTAGGATGGGGGTCCCTATCCCACTCTGTGCTACACACACACATTCACACTCACACCATGTTGTTTTCAGTCTCTCCTGTCTCCCAGTCAACACCCTTTGTCATCTCATCTACTTACTTTTTGGTAGTAAACACCACTATTCTGATGGTGGCATTCTGTGGCCAGAGCTGCTCATCCAAGATGTCAGTGTTGGAGCTCCCTTTCCTGATGACGGGGGCAGCCACAGAGTCAAGACAAGAACATTTTTTCTCCTGCACCATGTGAGAGCCCCACAGCAGGGTGTGATCTGGCTGGAGGGTGAACACGCCAAGGGCCCTGGTGCTCACCACCCCCACTTAGGACAACCCCTCCCCTAGACACCATCCCTTCAAGGACCCACAGGGCGCACCCTCCTTCCAGAAAGACTTCAAAATTGCAAGAAACCAATGAGATGCAAACCCACACTCAAACTTGTGCAAATCTCTCCCAGCTCTAAACAAGCCTGGACCATGTGGGACCTGAGTGGGAGCTGGGATTTCCCAGCAAGGAAAGGGGGCCCTGCCCTGAGAGGGAGGGAGCCCTGATCCCATGGTCTCTGGTGGGCAAGAGACAGAAAGCAGGAAACACCAGCCAGAGATGGAGTAAAGCACAGAGAAAGATCTGTTGGCCCTGAATCCAGATCTCAGCAGCAGGGACAGGAACACAATAGGCAAAGCATGCACCAGCTAAGTTTTCAATGAACCCACCCTCAGAGTCTGCCTTGAATTTCCATAAATTTCTGGAAGGGAGGTGAAGGGAGGGAAGGGAGGGGAAAATATTTCAGTAAATTTACTCATGATGGGGTCTGCACCTTGGGCTGGGGATAAAGCTTCCTGAAAAACATACAGTGCAATGTGAGTTTGCAGGAAGGAGGTCATGTCCAGTGGGGTTGGGGAGCTGATGCAGGGGACTGAGCTTCTGGATCCTTCCAGGAGGCGCTGTCCCCACAGCCTGCACTCCAGTGTGTCCAGCACTCATTGGAGCTGAGGCTGAACAGGGGCTGCTCTCATAGTATGTCTCATTCTGATGCCCTTCCCATCACGAGGCAGGGGGGTGGTCCATCTCCAGGCTCTGCACACAACTGGCCTTGATCTTGAGGGGATAATGAATCTCATCCACATGCACACACATTCGCAGCAGCAGGTTCTTGGGGGCCAATGGGTGGAAGCAGCCCAAAAGTTCAGCAACAAAGGAGATGTGGTCTGTCCACACAATGGAATACGATCCCGCCATAAAAGGGAATGAAGTCCTGATAGAGGCTACAGTGAAGGAATGTCAAAACACTGGGCTCAGTGAGAATAATGAGACCAAAGTCCAATATTCTGTAATTCTACTTCTGTGAAATGTCTGGAGTAGGTAACTCAGTGGGTGGAATGCAGGTTGGTGGTTGCTGGGGTGTGAGAAAGGAAGGAAGGGGGAGGGACTGCTTAATGAGCTCGGATCTTTCTGGGGGTGACAAAAATGTCCTGAAGCAAGAGAAGCATGGCAGCCACACAACAGTGTGTGAATATACTAGAAGCCACTGAGTCAGGTACACTAATACGTTCAGTTTTACGTTATATGAATATAACAATATTTATTTATTTATTTTAAGGATTGTATTTTTTGAAAGAGAGAGAATAAACAGGATAGAGCACAGGTAGGGGGAGGGGCAGAAAGATAGGGAGAAGCATGCACACTTCTCCCCTGGGGGGTCTTCCCTAGCACCACAGGCCCAAGTCAGGTGCCGTGCCTCAGTTTCCCTGTAATGCACTGGCACTGCCCCACGGGAGCCCTTCCCACACCACTGAATGGTGCTTCCTGTGCCTTTGAATATTACTGGAGGGTAGCAATTTTTATTGTATTATTATTATTATTATTATTACATCATTATTATTATTATTATTATTATTATCATTTGCAATAATTCAAGAAAGTTAATTTTACCTGCGGTGCTCGTCTTTTGTTTGGGTATTAAGATTTATTTTATATGGAGTTAATATTCGTGGACATTTCTAACTGTGACCACCCTGTGAGTATTTGAAAATTTGTTGCACCTACTCTTGGTATACATATCACGCTGCATAGGTGATCCTGTCACTTCTGGGGCAAGGATTATCCTGTGTCCATCTGATCTGAATGAACAGACATAAATAGCTTGAAGGCCATTCAGCCCATCTCCTCTTGCATTTTGCATGTGAATGATACGCTCTTCAGTGGACAGAGTCGCTGAGAATTGGGCTTGTTGTCATAGGAAGCCGTCTTTTTCTCAACCAGTACTCTAGTCCCTGAAGTCAGTGAAGACAGACAGAGATAATCAGCATAGCCTGGGGATTCTTTGTATTTATCTGCTTTTCTTGTGAACCTTTTGGTTGTGAGCCCATGTGCCTCACATCTCTGTCAAGTGTGTTTCTTATACATGTTATTGAGTTTAGGTTTGCTTTGTGGTCTGGACAGAACCTCATTCCCTCTGATAAGGGAACAAAATGTATTATCAGTTATGGATGCCATGTGTACTCTCCACCCATGATGTTCTTCCTGTTTACTTTGCTTTTTATAGCTTGGAAGGACCATTCTCTTTTGTTGGGACTCTTTCTTGGGTTCTTTCTTTGTCTTCCAATACTTTGCCATTTCTGAATGCTTCATCTTATTTCACTTCCTTGTGTGTTTTGTCTATACCTCTTAGTGTCTTCATGTGTAAAATTTTAGGAGTGTTTATTCTTTCCTAAACTGCTTCAGTTTTACTTCTGTGATGACTTATTATTCTCCCATTCTGAGCTTGTCTGACATGCTATAGAATTATTTTATTTTTAAGTGACTTCTACACCCAGTGTGGGGCTCAAACTCACAAACATGAGATCAGCAGACACATACTCCACTGACAGACCCAGCCAGGCACCCCTTGCCTGATATTTCTCAATCCTTCTGTTGACTCACTATTGCCTCTGTAAGGTTGTTTTTCTACTTTGGGCTTCCTTTATACAGGTGATTGGCTTTTGTTTTTGTTTTCTTTATTCCTGAAGAAATATTTGAGAAAATTCACTGTCAAAAAGCGTTTGGTGTGAGTTCTTCAGGTGTCCCTGTTACTGGCTCTCTCCTTCTTTGTGTTGGGTGATATTATCACACAGATCTCATGAAAATCCCATTTAGAAACTCATTACAGAATAAGGTTCTTCCTGTCACAGTATTTGCATGTGTCACTGAAGCAGGATGAAGCATAATTATCTTGCATAGCAACAGGATTTTCCTTATAGCTAAGAGCTGAGTGTGTACTCTTCAGCCTTTACACCCGAGTCAGAGAGAACATGAAGCTGTAGGAACAATCTCAGCACAATGTCTCTGTCACCCCAGCCCCTCACACAGAGGTGCTCCAGCCAGGTGGTTGAGTCTTTGTCCCCTTGCCACACTCCACTTCCAGGAACCAACTCCCACACGGGTTCTAGTTGCCAGATTGCCCTTCACATTCTCAGAGCTGGCACAGGCTTTCTATTTGCATCTCGCAAAAGGGGACTTATCAATCCTCCCAGAGAGCTACAACCAAGGACATCCCCTCCTCACTGCATTTTGCTCTCATTCAATTCCTACTGGCTTCTGCACCATCAGCTGTTGTGTGGGTTGGGACACCAATATATCCTACTTACAACTAAGATAGGGTTGTTTTCTGTTTTTATTTTCCTAGTTGGTCTTGGTGCCTTCTGAATGAAGAAATACCAGCTTCATGCTGACTTCTTCAGGTTCAACTTGTCCTAATCTCTTAATCCCCTTACTGCTTGGATCAACAGACTTGTCATCTATAGCTTGCAGTTGAGAGCCATGATTGATGTAGAAATTTGTGCCAAGAGTACTGGCAGCCAGCCTCTGCTGAGGAAGCATCAGCCTCTTCAAAACATCCTGGCCCTTCATCTGGGCCCTGAGTAGGCTGCATTTCTGTGCCCACTGGAAGGTAGGTGCAGCCATGGGACTGGTTTTGGCTAGTGAAATGTGAGAACACGTGGCATTTGCAGGCAACAGCTTTCAGATCCAACATGTAGTCTGTCTGTTTTCTTAATTGATGAACTTTACCAGTTTAGAACAGCTTCAGGTTCTCATCATAATTGCAAGGAGACACCTTCCTCATCCCTACAGCCATCTCACCTTCCTATCTCTAGAGCTACAAGAACAGTCTGACCCCAGCAGGCCCCAAGTACCCAATGACAAGGTCAAAATAGGAAGGTCCAACTTACTAAGTGAACAGAAACATTTGCTGCTTTATATTGAAAAAAAAAATCAGGGAAATATGTGGGAACTGATCCTGGAAGTGCTTGGCCAGAAGGAAGGATGAAATCTCAGGTTGGCTTGCAGATGCAATCAAGGTTCAACGGGTTAGCTAGGTAACTAGGACGGATTCAGTGATCTCCTCTGCTGCCCAAACAAAACCTGGAGTCCACTGAGGTATACACACTAAGGTAAGTGAAGCTTCCAGACATCCCCTGGAATAATAGAAATGTAAGAAATCCCAATGGAGAGATAAATGTGGAGGAGCCTTATTATGGCACCTGCTCACCCACCCAACTGATGGTCGGGGAGGATCAGGAAGACACACCTTTGCCATATGCAGAGCTCAGACACCTTGGAAAAGCAGCATGGTGGTACTTTTCTGAAGTTGGAACACTGGTATGAGACCGTAACTGAGCTCAGAAGGCCAATTCAGGTATTATGACCCAAGAGCAGAGAACACAGCGAAGTTTTATTTCCAGAGGCCATGTATACAAGGTTCCCAAGACACTCTGCCAGACTAGTTTGTGAACTGGATGAGATGACCCACCAGAGTCTGGAGAACCCTCTGCCCTCCACCCCCAGTTCTGGGAAAAGAAGCCTCACTTGGGCTAGCTGATTGGTCACAGCCCCTCACTGAATTTCTAAACATGCATTAGTTCAACTACTGGGGCCCCAAACAGGAAGAAAGGCTTTCTTCCTTCTTCCCAGTCTCACCCAATGAGCCAGTGCCAATGAGAGACTACTGCTGACCTTAAAACCACCAGTACTTTGCCCCAAAAATGGGTTTATTCGGGAATAGCAGAGAACTACAATTTGGGATGTGCAAGCTATAACAAATCCACTGTGAAGTCCAATAAAGAAATGAGTGTTATTTTATGAGGACACTAGAACGGGCTGTCCTGAGCCAAAGTCCCCTGGGCAGGAACAGGACTTCAGGGCAAGGGTGGTTCCTCAAGACTGGCTAAGTTGCTGCGGTAGTGAATTTCTCATTGGAGATGTAGTGTCCATCCTTCCCTCTTGGGTCTGTAGTCATGATTCCCTCTTGAGGATATGTCTCCTGGGGTTTGTGGTGATGCTTCTTCCTGCAACAGACTCTGGGTGGCACAGTGCACAAGAGCTCCTCTTTCTGACCTCCTGACTCCATTTTTAGTGAGCTCTCCCCATACTACTTTTCATCCTACCACGACGTTTGGGACTGTTGGTACCCCAGTCCCTGCACAGGAGGGGTTCTGAATAAGGCAATCCTCATTCCCTTCCCTCTGCCCCAGGAGAGTGGGGTACCTTTGAAACTGGGGACTGTCCCCATTTGGTTCTGGAAATGTTTCTGACATTTGGTCCTTGGATGATTTCTCCCGTGATGCTACACTCAGGCCTGCCACCCCTGAGGCACACAGCACCTGACATTGTCTTCAGGCCTCCGAGAGCCACCCTGCGATTATTCTGACCCTTTCTTCTCTATTGTGCACGTGTCATTGTCCACTAATGCCCCTGAATGAGTTGCTCCTGTTGCCTCCTGGCCCAGAACACATCACATGGTACCCTGCCCCACACACCAGCAGCCCCAAAGCTCTGGGCCAGGGAGCAGCCTGGGGAGGCCAAGAAGATGAATGGGGGCATTTTCAGGGTTGACACTTGGGGTTAGGTTTGATGATCCACACGTAACTCAAAAGTACATTTTCAAGCTTCTAAATGTGAAACCTTGGCAATCACCTCTTGACTCAAACAACTAAACCCCAATGCAGCCAGACAACACACCTGGTGGGGCGCCATTCCTTGAGACAGAAACCTTGCTTTGTGGACCAGGTAGTCAGCTCTCGTTGCTGTTCCAGATGTGGGTGGAGCACTGGCCCCTTGTTTCCGGACACAGGACTCTGGGTCCTTAGATCAAGCTCACCAGCTCTCATCTAGATCTTCCAGATCCACTGGAGTTCTGCCTGGAGTTTCTCTGCCTAAGAGAGGCACCAGATATCCTCCGCTTTGGTCTGTGGGCAGATTTCCCCTGGGGGACTTGTAGCTCCGTCACTGGAGGCATCAGAACCCCTGATGGAGGTGTCAGAGCCCCTCCATCCGGCTGTGACCTACCTTACCCTCTGAAGTGCTGTTTATCCTCAAGACCACTCTGGCCAGTATGGCCAGGCCAGCCTTTCCATTAGAGTCAATTTAACTGGAGCTCAGCCAAATGGCTTCAGTAAAGCCAACACTTTACTGAAGTATTACTCATGAGCCATGAACCCCCCAGGTCTTGTGTGTCTGCAGTGGTTCTGCTCCCCCACAGGGGTGTGTGGAATTCCACCGCCTCTATGGGCAGTGTGCATAATCTCTCCAAGTCCTGCTTCTAGCCTTCCTTGTCCTCAGCCTTCTCCTGGACAGATACCCTCCAGCCCGCCTCATCTCCCCCATCCTCCCAGCATAGTGCACGCTGTGCTTGTCTTCCAGCAGCCATGTTTCTTTCCCCACTGAAGATTTATTTTAGAGAAACAGCACGAGCAGGAAGAATAGAGGGAGAGCACAAGATAATTTCAAGCAGACTCCAAGCTGAGGGGGACCATGATGTGGGCCTGGATCTGAAAACCCTGACATCAGGACCTGAGCCAAGACCAAGAGTGAAGTGCGCTTGACTGACTGAGCCACCCAGGCAGCCCCCGATGGGCATGATATTCTTAACACTTTCTCTGTGGGCATTTACCTTAAGCTCTAACTTATGCTCCTCTTACAAAGAAACTCAGGATAACGCCCTCCCAGTCACACCCCACGTCAGTTCCACCCTCTGCCAGTCACAAGGCCAATGCCACCCTAGACTTGGGCTAGAGCAGTTCTGAGTTTCCACCCTTCCAGGGGAGTTTTGGACGGACACAGACAGTCCCAAAGGCCAAACGTTCCCAGCTCATGTCAACACAGGAGGAAGAAAGAGCCAAGGAAGTGACCCCCAACCCTCGCACCCTCAACTCCTCCCTCACCCTACAGACCTCTGAGAAGATTTGTGGCCTCCCAAGAGAACACTGGAACAGGGACCCTGTCAACCCCTTCCAGGCTCTGGAGACCTAAGTCTCCATTCTCTATAACTCATCCTTTCTTACCCTGGGGGTGCTGAGCCCTCCCAACCAGCTTGTGGGGTGAGGCCATGGAGCCTCTGTCTGCTGAGTGCAGACAGAATTCCTGCCCCAGGCTGCAATCCATCACGAGAGGCCACCCCGCACCAGGTCCTGGGTCAGATTTGGCCCTTCCTGCAGGCCTTGTCCAGGCACAACTCTGCCTGGGGCTGCCCTCTTCTAGCGCAGGTTCTGCTGCTGCCTGTCTTGCCACCACTGCATCTTCTCCACCACGTGGGCTGTGCACTTCTCCCACCTGCACTGCTGCTGCACACACTGAGTCTCCTTGTGCTTCGGGGCCTCCTGCAGCAGGTGCTCCTCGTTGTGCATGCACACACCCTCTGCCTTGTACAGCAGGTTGGCCCACTGCATCTTGCTCTTGAACTCCTGTGCTTTCACCTTGTCCTGGCCCTGCAGCTCCTCCCATGCTGAGCCTGCCATCCCTGCAGGTGATCCAACAGCTGCTGACAGTTCCTTCCCATCTGAGGTGCCAGGTTCCACTTCAGCTTTTTCACCCCTCCTGGGTGGGGAAATGTGTATCAGTTTGGTGTTGGCTTGCATTTCCCCACCATCTAATGAAGCTCTCCTTCCCATATGCCTACCGGGCTGTCTGGCTGTCTTCTATGGGGAAATGTCTATTATTTTCAGTGGGGTTGTTTATGTTCTTAAATTGTAGGAATTCTTTATACATTCTAGAAGCAAGGCCCTTATGAGATTTAGGGTTTGCAAATATTCCTACCACTCTTCAGGTTTCCTTACATTCCCTTGAGAACATCTTTTTCATTCACAAACTTTTTTAACAATAATGAAATTCAATGTATCTGTTTTCTCTGTTGTTCATGCTTTGGATGCCATATTAGAGACAGCATTGCCAAATACAAAGGAATGAAGACTTACTTCTGAAGTGTTAAGACTTTTTGCTCTTATATTTAGATTTTAGATCCATTTGGAGTTAACTTTTTTACATGGTGTGAGGTAATGCTCGTTTGTACATGGACATCTGGTTTCCTCACACTGGTTGTTGCAAACACTGTTTTTGCCTCATTGAATGGCCTTGATATCCATGTTCGAAAACAACTGGCCATAGATGTATGTATTCCTTGATTCTCAATGGTCTTCCATTGACCCATATGTGTTGCTCTTCTCTGTTCATACCTTTTTGGAAAATGTTATAATCTCACATAGAGTTTTTGTTTTATTCTTAGGAGTTTTTGCATATAAGATTATGTCATATATAAATAAACATTTTTCTTCCTTTCCATTTTAATTATTCAACTTGTATAATTTCTCATACCAAATTTCAATGACCATATTGAAATGAAGTGGTGAAAGTAGGAAACATTTATTAATTTTGGATCTTAAGGAGAAAACTTTCAGCCTATCACGACTGAGAATAATACACATATGAGCTTTTTAAATAAATATCCTTTATCATAATTTTAAAAGAATATTTATTTGAGAAATTGAAGAAGAGGGAGAAGAGAGAGTGAGAAAGATTGCATGTGAACGAAGAGAGGGGGAGAAGGAGAGAATCTCCAGCAGATTCCCTGCTGAGGGCAGAACTGCCATTGTCTGGATCTCATGACCTATGAGACCACGACCTGAGCCCAAACCAAAAGTCAGACACTCAACCCATGGAACCATCCAGGCACCCCTCTTTTATCACAATGTGATCTTCTATTTCTATTTTACTGTGAGCACTTATCATGAAAAGATTTGGATTTTGTCAAAGCTTACCCTACATCAATCGAGATGATCATGTTTCTTATTGTTGTGGTATAGGACGTTAACTAGGTACATTGAACAGCCCTTCCACTACTGGTGTATATCACACTTGGTCATGATGTATCATCCTTCCCATGTGTTGCTAGATTCTGTCTGCTGGAATTCTATTGGGGACTTCTTTATCTCTCTTCATAATGGATTTTTACCAGCAGTCGTCTCTGCTTGTAACATCTTTTTGGTCTTTCGTAAAAGGATGATGTTGGCAGGGACGCCTGGGTGGCTCAGTTGGTTGGGCGGCTGCCTTCGGCTCGGGTCATGATCCCAGCGTCCTGGGATCGAGTCCCGCATCGGGCTCCTTGCTCGGCAGGGAGCCTGCTTCTCCCTCTGCCTCTGCCTGTGCTTGCTTGCTCTCTCTCCCTCTCTCTTTGTCAAATAAATATATAAATAATCTTAAAAAAAAAAAAAAGGATGATGTTGGCATTCTAGGGTAAAATGGGAAGTGTTCCCTCCTCTTGTACTTTTTTCAGCTTCAGAAGTATTGGTATTATCTCTTCTTGCATGGACAAATGCATGGACCAAACACCTGTGAAATCCTCAGGTTCTGGACTTTTATTGTTGTGAAGTTCTCATTATTGCTGCAGGCAATTTACTTACTAGAGGCCTACTTGGCATTTACATTCCCTCTGGAGTCACTTTGGTAGTTTGTGTACTTCTCAGAATTACCTGCTTCATCTCAGTAAGCCAATATATTGGTATAAAATGGTTCCATTTTGGTCTCTTTTGTAAATTTGGTAAATCTCTAAAAGAGAACTGTTATTTTCACTGATTTTCTTGAGTGTTCTTCTCTTCCTATTATCTCTGCTCTAATATTCATAATGTTTTTGCTCTACTAACATTAGATTACCTTTCTTCTTCTACTGATCCAGAGAAACCTAATAAGTGTTACAAATACAAGCCAGCCAAAGGGCCACTGTCCAGGTTTGAGTTTTTCGGTAGAGAAGCAATTACAGACTGCAGTGGATCAGGCTCCTTGGGCAATTTCTACCCAAACTGGCATTCCAGGCCACCTCCAGATTGTCATGTCAGCCTCAACTGCTCCTACTGCCAGGTGTGATGCCCAGAAAAGGACTGCTCTGCTTCCCATGAACCACACATGACCTTAGACACCTTCTGTGCTCTGCAAACAAGAAGACTGGCTGAATTTTGCCAAGGAGCACTGCACATGGGCAGGAAATCCTGCACATCGCAAGGCACTGCATTCTGTGCACTTCCCTCACACCTTCCCATGTGTGGGCCACTGCCACCCATGACCATGGACACCCAAGAGCACCCATCCACCCAGGGTGCCTGCTCAATGCAATGCCAACCCTTCATCTCCACCACCAGACCCCTAACACAGCACCCAAGACTAAAAGGAGTCCACACTCCAAGTCCTGTGAGCAGCTCAGACACAGCCCCCACCCATGCAGCAGGGACACTGCCTCCCTGCTTGCCTGCACTCAGCCAGCTCCTCCAGCCTGACATGGATATTGAACAGATCAACATGGGCTCAGTCCCAGAGTCCCTGATGGCCAGGAAAAGAAGGTGACTGCCCCACTCTTTCTCCCTGACAGATACCTTCCTGGAGCCTGTGTCCCCACTGCACATCCACAAGGAGCCACGAAGCCTCAGTCTCTAGAAGCTTCTGAGCTAGATGCTGGCATGGAGTGCCCTGCACAATCCAGTCTTTCTGAAAATCTTGTAATTCCTCTCATTCTGTAGTTGACTTCCCAGTTGTCCCTGGAGACCTCAGGCACCATTACAGCCTCAGGCAGCACCTCACCCTCCTCAGCCTCCCCCAAATCTGTGTCAGCCTCTGGCTCTTACAAGCTCTGTGGCTCAGGGTCTGCAACCACAGCTCCCTGCTGCAACTCTCCATCCAGCCTTTGGGCGAAGCTATTCTGCATCAGCCTGGACATGTAGGCTGGCACCACGTACAAGAGTATCCTGCTGAACTGGGCAGAAGGGGTGTCCCTTTGGTCCTCTCACTCAGAACTCTTTTGCTACTGGACACACCGGAACATCTACTGACCAGAAGCCCTCTCTGGATCTTCCAGACAGCAGGCCCAGGCCTGGGAGGGGGCAGATGACCACCATGGCCCCACTCTACACAGGAGGAAACTGAGGCAGCCTCCTCACCCCTGGCTGGTGCTTGGTGATCCACACTTTAGTGGGAGCAATAACATGCCCACCAAGCTCCCTCCAAATCTTGGACGAGTGACTCTGATTAGACTGCCCGGATTGTGTCCCTTGAACCTTGCAGTGACCCTGACTCCTGCCCAATATCCAGAGAGCCCTGCCTGATTGAGTCCAGATTCCCTCCCCATTGTGCACCCCTCACCCCACTCCAGTCTTTCTAGGCATCACCCCCAGGGAGCCAATCAGGAATTTTCTGCTCATAGCCCCCTGCGGCCCCTCCCACAGCCCCCATCCCACATAACCTCACCTCCAATGCTGGGCTCAGAGGCTTCTTCTTCTGGATCCTCTGTAAACTCATGCTTTAGCTCAGATTGATCCGGGTTCAAACCCACAGCAGGGCCATTCCACAGCTCCGTGCCAGGCAAGCTTCTATGGTAACACTTGGGACCTCAGTTTCTACTTTGAAAAAGGGGTCAAGGACTCACACTTCAGGAGGGCCTGTTGGGGATTAAGGCAGGCAGATGAAGGTGTTTGGAGTGCTGGATCTTGGGGAGTGTGGGGTGCTGTCAGGAAGACAGGGGTAGGGGATGTAGATGAGGAAAAGGCGGCCTGACCTCCTCCCTGCCCAGACGGGTCCTCCTCCGGCTCCCCCTTACCTTACAGGGCCCTGCACTGCCAGGAACACTGAAGAGGAACATGGGGTCAGAATAGCAGGGTGAGGGGGATGTCTCATTTCTCTCTAGCCCCCCTGGTCTCCAGGTCCACTCAGTCATCACCCCCTCTGCCCCGCCCCCCAGCCTAAGATGGTTCAGGAGCAGGCAGGGGAGAAACAGACACACGGATCCAACCTGGAACAAGCCCTTCCACTCTGCGCACGCCCTCGGCGACCTGGGGTCCAGCACATGCACTGTCTACAGGTCTATACACACACCTGCAATGTTCCACCTGCCCCCGACGACCGTTGGTGGGGCACCTCGCCCACTCCGAGTGCTCCTGTGCAGCGCCTGCCCCGAAGGTGGGAGCCTCCGCTTCTGCTGAGCCCCACTCATGAAATTCCTTGTCCAACCCCTCCTGGGACAGTAGGCAGACAGGGCAGGAGCAGCGGGGACTGGCCTGGACCAGTCAGATGAGCAGAAGATCCAGGAACTGGGAGGGTTTCAGCTTCTGAGGCTTGGGCTGCAACTTCCGGTGGGGTTTCCTTGAAATGTGTGCCCCTGAGATCCTGCTCACCGTTCCCATGTGGAGCCCATTCCTTTGGGCATTCTCTTGTGGGCACAGGTAAACACAAGCCTCTGTGTACACACACACACACACACACACACACACACACACACACTAACTCCCCAGGTGGGGTCAAAGGGAGAGTGGAACCCGGAGATGACAAGGTGGAAAGAAGGAAGAGGTTGGAGGCAGCTGGGCCGTGGGGTGTGGACACTGTCTCTTGAGAATATATCCAAAGTCATGTATGCGGGTGGGGAACATGCCACGCTCATGGCCACTGGTCCACAAGATGCCCAAATGGCTGCCACCAGCACCCATATTCTAGAGATAGTCCCCTATCCAGTTTACTAGGCTAGAGATGCTCTGATGAAAAATCTGTTGTCCTGCTTTATCCAGATGTCCGTAGGATGTGGTCTCAGGGAAGCTGGCAACGAGAGCCATTTCCTACACTCCAGAATGTGGGTCAGGTCTCACCCAACTACTATGACCATTTGCCTGGAGGGACTCAAAAGTAAGACAATGAGGCCCAGGGCCAGCCAGTTCCACCTGACGCTGCTGTGATCTGTCTGAGCATCTCCAGTTCCCCTGCCAATGTGTGTGCATGTGTTTAAGAGGGGTGGGGGTGGGGGGAAGCTGGGGGCTCAGCCTGAGCAGGATCAGGGTGCTGAGGGGTCAGTTGCCTGTATGGTGGGTCATGTTCACAGCCCAGTTCAAGGCTGACTAGGTGGGACAAGATGCAGTGTTAGCATCCTCCCCAGGGTTTATCCCAAGCACTGTGGGTATATCTACCTGAATCCCAGATGCAGGGCTGTGATCTGGGAGGAGCAGGGGGACTGGGTAAAGGACAATGGGGATGGCCAGGTAGGGCTGTGCTGACTCTGGGCCTGCGACCTGTCCCTTTCAGAGTCCCATGGAAGCTGTATTATTTTCTGCTCTTGCACCTGGCTCCTCGCAAAGGGTGAACACGACCTTCGGACACGGCTCCCTCCTTCCAGAGCTACTGCTGAACTTGGAGCCGGCCTTAGCTCCTCAGATGGAGCAGCTCTGATAGGAGAAAGCTCACCTCAGTGCCTGCTGCTCTATATGCCTATGCACTGACAGGACCCAGCCTGGGGCCACCCAGAGAATCCACAGCCATGAAGGAACCCTAGCAGGATGTCTCCCCGACCCCAGTCCATCCCTTCAGTGCTCTGACCCCAGTCCTTGCTCCTGGCCCAACCCCAGCCTGTGGAGGCTCCTCCCAGTGGGGCCAAGCACTGACCCATCCCCACAAACCCGCAGGTACCCAGCCCCGGCCTTCTACCCTCAGGCTCGGCCTCCGCAGTCTCCAGTTTCTGGACTGCTGTCCAACATTCTACCAGCTGGGACAGTGGCCTGAACAGTGTCACAGGTCTTCCAGGCAGTCTCCAGCACCTGCTCCTTGAAAGCCCTGTGTGCTCATTCCCTGCATCTGGGAGAAGGATCCAGTGTCCGCCAGCCTCCTCCCAATCTCATCTGAGGACTTCTGCAAAGGCAGGGGCCAGGAGCCAGCCTGGAGGCATCACACAGTGTCATCGGCTCCCCAAGGGACCCCAGACAAAGGAGGGGAGCTGCAGGCCCTGTGGACTATGCACAGGACCTCCAACATGCATCCGGCCATCCTTGGGAACCCAGCTGAAGACACTTGAGTCCTGGCGACACTCACCTTGGAGTCCCCCACACAAAGCTCCATGACTGACAAGGACAAACTGAGGCTGCCTCACCTCTGGCCACCCACACACTATGGGTACTCCTAGTTTTCGATGCAAAGGGCGGTGGAAAGAACCCCAGCCCCTCGAGCTCCTGACCTGGCCTAGGGATGCCCGGCCCATAGGCCCCATGGCCTTTTTGTGAATGCCCTGGCCATCAGCTTGCAAGACTCCCCTCTTCATATCTGGGATGCTGAGCATGTTGCCAGGTTGTGGGGACCCCTGGCCCATGGCACAGCTAGCTCAAACCTCTTTCTCCTGTCCCCCTTGTCACTGACCATTATGCACTCCCCTTCTGCTCCCTAGCTGGTCAGAGAGAGAGTGTCTGTGTGTTTCTGGTTTTCCTGCTGGGGCTGCCATGCTGGTACTGACCACCAGGAGTCAGGCTGTGCCCACTGTGCTCAGGGAAGCCACCAGAGCAGGGAGGGGACACCCAGAGGTCATGCTGGGTGTCCCCTGCCTCTCCCTCAACAGGTTCCTCAGATTAGGAGCCTCCATGTCCACCATGTAAGCTGCTCAGAGGCAGGAGGGTTTCTGAGACCCTCTCATGGACTCATTCAGCTACCGTGCCCCTCACACTAACCCTGAGCAGGGGCTCTGCTAGGCCCGGGGGAGTGGCTGGAAGATTCCCCGTCCTCCAGGAGGTCCCAGTCCAGACCAGGAGATGGGCCAAAGCACCAGATCAAATCCAGGTGAATGGGAGGAGCAGGGGCTGCAGGGACATGCAGCAGGGTGGAGGGTGTCGGGCAGGAGCCTCTGGTGGGTGTTTCACAGCCCCCAGGGTGAGCGTGATGCTGGGAGCACGGTGGGAGGAGCAGTCCTACACCTTTCTGCAAGCAGTGTGCTGAGGAGGAGGGCCAAGCTTCAGAGCCTTGGGGGCAGAGAGGATTTGGCCAAGAGGAGCTGAGAAAGAGCTGGACAGAGCTCTGGATGGAGGGGCCAGGGCCAGACCCCAGCCTGGGAGAAGGGGCTCTTGGCTGTCTATGCCATGGGACACATGGGCCTCCCAGGGACCTGCTCACAATCCAAGAGCCAGAATCCCAATTCAGCTCAGCTGGGAGCCCTCCCTCCTGGTCCCCCCAGAGGCCAGGGCTGCAGTCCCCACTCAGGCCCAACTGGGGCAGGCTCCATTTCCAAGATATTTGGCGGGGTGTTGGCAGGAATTGGTTCAGAATGGGGGTTGCAGGATTTCCCTGCCGGTTATCCTGGACCCTTGGTAGGTTCTCAGGACTGGAGTCTCCCATGGTGGCTCAACCATATGGGATTACTTCTCCAAAGTCCTGAATCAAAGGGAGACACAGACAGACAGAGAACAGAGACATAGAGACACATACAGGGAATGAACCCATTAGAGGAAACCAGGAGAAGTCCCAGACTTCCCTCCATCAGCTTGGAAATGACATCCCATTGTTTTGTCCCATTCTCTTCTTGAGAGTGCAGTCACAGGGGCCATTCAGCCTGTGGGGAGGGATTCCACAGGGATGTGTCAACAGGATTCGGGAATGCTCGGGAACCACTGTGGGGACAACCCAGCACACAGGCGCAGGCGAGGCCTTGGGACCTGTGCCTAAATCTAATGGGAGCCCCGGGAAGTCTGTATCACCAGAGGACAAGGTCAGAAAGTAAACTGCAACCTTTCCATGGTGGCTAGGACACAAGCAGCGGGGGAGTGGCTTTGCCTAGACCCCAGAGCATACCCAGGCCCCTCCAAGCTGTGTTGCATGCCCCGCCCAGCCTACCACTCCCCCTTGCATTGCCAAGTGTGTGCACCAGGCTCCTGTGATAGCAGAGATGGAACGTATGTAGAGGTCCTTCACCTGATGGTGTCCCTAGAAGTAGAATCCTGAAGACCCCACTGTGCTGATGGAGAGCCTGGTTGGCCCTGAGAGGCACATGGTCCATCCGGGGTCACAGTCCTGGGCAGGATCAGGAACCCAAACTGAACCCAGCTCTCTGTCCTCAAATCGAGGAAAATGGTTGCAAAAAGGCCTCGTGGGGGTTATGGATGGGCTGTGTGGGTGTCACTGTATGTTCGCATGCTGCATCTCAAACTGGGGAGACTGCAGGCAGAGGAGATCACACCCGGCAAACACTTGCTCTCGCTAGAGAGGTCAACTAAGCACTGCCCAATGCCTCTGGCCATTTGGCAGGAAGGAGCGAAAGGTAACACTGGGAGGCCAGAGCCGGAGACCCAGCCCCGCGTGCTCTGATTGACCTGTGGAGCCCCAGGTCCCCTCCCCGTGTGTGTGTGTGTGTGTGTGTGTGTGAGCATGGGTGTGCATACATGTGTGTGGAAGGAGGGCTCATGTGGGGTGGGGCCTTCCAGAGCAGGAGCAGGTTGAGGAGGGGTCAGATGCACAGTGGACAGGTAACGATCAAAGTCAAGGCTGGCTGGGTGGGATGGGGTGTGGGGTATTCGAGCTTCTGCCCAGTGATGATCCCGAGAGCCCTGCAGGCGGGGGTCTGTCCTGGGTGCAGGGCTGTGCACACACAGGTCTGTCTGAAGTGAGAGCAGCAGGGGTACTGGGCAGGAGGACAGTGGGTTCGGCCCCACAGTGGGAGTGTGATGCTTGTGGGCCAGCTACTGGTCCCTGTCTTTGCAGAAGGCCACAGATGATAAAATCAGGCTGGCAGAGATGCCCTCCTCATTGGTGCAGGAGTCCTCAGTCCCGGGAAAGCCTTCTACACCTCCCAGGCCACCAGTGGAAGCTGAGCCTGAGGGTGAGAAGGCCGGGGCTGGGTTCCTGTGGGTGTGTGGGGATGGCCCTGTGCTGGGTCCCACAAGGAGGAGCCCCAAAAGCTGGTATGGGGCTGAGAACAAGGACTAGGCTCAGATCACCCATTGGGTGCACTGTAGTCATTAAGCCGCCCCGCTGGGGGTTCCTTCCTGGCTACGGCTACTCTGGGAGGCCCAGGTGGGTCCTGTCTGCACAAAGGATCATGGAGAAGCACACACACAGGTGACCTTTTCTCCTCTCACAGCTGTTCCATCTGAGGAGCTCAGGGTGGCCCCAATATCAGCAAGAGCTAGGGAGTGAGGGAAGGTGCCGGCTGCGACCTCAGCAGGAGACCAGCAGCCAGAAGGTGACAAGGAACCCAGCCATGGAGAGCCTGAGGCTGCCCAGGAAGAGCTGGTGCCTGTTCCTTCCACAGCCCCCACCCCTGCCCTGGATCCTGCACCATCCGACGCCACTGAAAATGACCCAGTTCAAAACCCTTCCCGGGCCTCTGGGTCTGCCCCTGCCGCGTCCTCTGCCTCATCATAGCCACTGCCCCTTCCACAGGCTGCGCCCCTGGTACTGCCCCAGACCAGACCCAGCCTCTGCCCCTGCTTCAGCCCTTTCCCTTGCCCCAGCCCCTGCAAGGATGATTCCCCTGCCACTGCCCCTGACTCTGCCCTTGTGAGGGACACTGCCCCGCCCCTGCCCATTGCTGTGCCCCTGGTACTGCCCCAGACCTAGCTCCTGTCCCTGATCCTGCCCCTTAGTCTGCCCCAAAAAGGACACTGCCCTTACCCTTGTCACTGCCTGTACCCCCGATCCTGCCACAGTGTCAGCTCTTCACCTGGATCCTGTGCCAGCCATTGCCAGAGCAACTGACACAGCTCCAGCCCCTTCTACTCCCCCAGCCCCTGCCCCTGAGAGGGCCCTTCTCCCTTCCCTAGCCCATTCCTCTGCCCCTGTTCTTGCCCCAGACCCAGCTCATGTACCTGATCCTGCCCCTTCCCCTTCCCCCTGCCTGTGCTATTGTTCTTGCCACTGACCCAGTTCCTACCCTGGTTCCTACACCTACTCCTCCCCTGCCTATGCTCTGCTCCTGCCCCAGCTCCAGTCCCTGCAGCTACACCTGCCCTTCCGCCACCCCTGCTAGGACCTCTACCCTTTCCCCTATGCCACACTAAAACCCCGATGGATTACAGATGAGATGGAATCATAGAGGCCCCTTTAGTGGATATGTGCCCAATCATGGGACTGAAACCCCTGTTCCCGCTGGGATACCACAGCCTGACCCCAGACAGGACACAGCAGCTTCCTCCTGGGGCCTGCGCACACCAGGGGAATGTAGAAAGCTGGAAGACATACCACAGAGGGCAAATGCATCGCTCACAACCCAAGGCCAGAGAAAGATTTCCCCTGCCTCTGGTCCAAACCAGGCTCCATGTCACTGGGTCCCACAAGGACATAGACTGAAAGCATGCAGTTCGGGGTGGGGGTGGGGATAGGCACGTGGGGAGTATGTGTCAGCGATGTGGAAGCTCCCAAGGAAGGGCTCTGGCAAAGGAAACCCTATGGAGACCCCTGCCCTGAGCTATGGGCAGCTGTGTTGTTCCAGGTGTGGGCTGGAGGTATCCCAAGCACAGCTGTTTATCGAGTTCCAACTGTGGGCCTGCACTGTCTAGAGAGGGGACAAGAGAAGCGTGTGAACTCACAGCACTGGTGCCCAGGGCAGTGCGGAGACCACCCAGGACCTGTGGGAGACTAGCAGAGACCCTGAAGTGGGATTGCTGGACTGTAAGGTAATTCTCTGCTCAGTATTGGAAGAATTGCCACACTTTCTACCCCAATGGCTGCACCCCAGCAGCTGTACCTGCACTTAGAATGTGTGGCTGACATAGTATGCTGATGGGCTGAATTTGGGGTAGAAGGAGAGAAAGGCGGAAAGATGCCCCAGAGCTTTCATTGGGTTTTAGTGCCCTGATATGGGAATAGTGCCCCAAAGGAAGGGCAGGGCTGATGGGGACCCACAAGCCTGTTTGGCCATGAAAGGGCTGAGGTCCCTTCTGTGGGGAGGGCCTGTGAGTGTTTAGGTCTCCAAGTCCAAGGTCCACAGACAGGTGGAGGCTGGATAACAGTGGGAGGGGGACAGCAGCCCAGACAGGACAGTTACTGTTCTGTTGCATGGTGGGGACAGAAGAAAGGCTGGGACCCAACCTGGAGCCTCCAATAGCTGTGTCCCCATGGAGGAGGGGCAGAGGTGCCCTGTCAGGTGTGGCCAGTGGGCACAGCAAGGGAGCAGAGTTCAATGGCACTGATGAATCAAGCTGTCTGAGGGCAGAGGGGAGAGTGTGGGGTTAGGACTGCAGGTTTCCCTGAATCAGCCAGAGATAGAGAAGTCCCAGTGGGCAGTTTGCATGAAAGGCTGGTTAGGGAGGGTGAAAAGAGACTGGGAGGAGGGATAGAGGGCCTGGGGATGATGTTTCAACTGTTCTCTCTGTGGAGAGGGAGAACGAGGAGGGCCTGGGGAGAGAAGATCAGGAAAAAATCATGAATGCTGCTTAGATATGGGGCTGTGCCGCATCCCTCTCATTCGTGCCCTGCTCTGATCATGGCTTGGTCTCCTAGCTAATTTTCTCAGCACACACTTTACCTGGCCTGGCCGGCCGGTGCCTTGTGCACACCTGAGGGGGACACCTGGCCTCTCAGGGCAATCTCTGTTGTGTTACTCTCACTATGGTGAGCTGGATTGCCTTTAATATGAGTTGTCCCTCCATGTCACTTGCCCTTGAAAACACTTCATGGGGCCTGTGGGTGGCTCAGTGGGTGGAACATGGGGCTCTTTATCTCAAGGTTGTAGGTTCAAGCCCTACTTTGGGTACAGACATGACTTAGTGATAAAATCTTAAACATAAAATCCAATTCACCAGCTACTCCTAATTATTAAATCATAGGAGCTATTGTTATGAAGGGTTTAGTGCTTTTTGTGATAGGAGTTCAAAACTTTTATTTTTTTTAATTTGTTCTCACGATTTTGTTTTTGTTTTATTTTTTATTGTTATTTTTCCCAGTATTGCGCCCAGTTTTTATTTTCATTGGGTCATATTTATTTGTCTTCATTTGGAGCTGTTAAAAATATCTGGGGCTAAACTGAGAAAGGGTCTTCCCCCTGTAGCTAACTTCTTTTAGCTATTCTGGTAGAGACTCTGGGATGTTTTAGATAAGCATAAACAAGATAGAAAAGGGAAAGACAAATGTCATGTGATATTTTTCATAAGTTTAATATAGGAAACAAAACAAGTGAACATAAGGGAAGGGAAGAAAAAATAAAACAGGATGACAATAGAGAGGGATTCACACCATATGAGAGAGACTCCATGGTATAGAACAAATTGAGGGTTGCTAAGGAAAGGTGGCTGAGTAACCAGGTTACTCGGTGATGAGCATTAAGGAGGGCACTTCATGGAATGAGCACTAGGTATTAAGGGCAACATATGCATCACTAAATTGTACTCCTGAAACTTAAAAAAAAAAAAAAAAAGGTAAAATATTCAGGAACCTTCCATAGTTGTTCCCCATAAGCACACAGGAAGTTCCCATATATTATTTGTTGAAAGAGTAAGCTCCAGATGGAGCTGTCTTGTCCCTGAGCAGATACACAGGCTCTACAGCCCAGGGGAGTGAAGATTAAGAGCAGAGATGTGTTCTCTGAAAACAAGGGAGAGACAGAGTTCCTTGCATGGACTGTAAAGAGAAGAACTGCATGTGGCCTAGGACTGAACATCAACCAAAGGGGCACACAGGAAATTGCTGGCACAGGAGGCTGAAACGGAAATCTGCAAAGAAGGGAACTAGAAGTAAAATTACCACAAATGTAAAGAATGGGCTCTCCCCAAGAGACCAGTTACCCTAGACCGGCAGACTGAGGAGAATTGCACCTGGATTGCCTTTGGGTTCCTGTCCTTCTCAGATAAACCCATTTCTGTTATATTCATGTATATTCTGACCCATTTTTGAAGCATAGTTGAGACACAGTATTTGGTTAACATTAGGTGAACATTATAATGATTGGACAACTTTTTACCGTATACTGTCATGACCACAAGTACAGCTACTATCCATTACTAGATACAGCATTACAATACAATTGACCACATACCCTATGCTGTGCCTTTCATCCCTGAGACTCGTTCATCCCACAATGGGAAGTCTATGTGTCCTACATGCCTTCACCCATTTCTCCCATGCAACCTCACTACCCTCTGAGAACTATCATTTGTTCTCTATATTTACATTCTGATTTTGCTTTTTGTTTGGTTGTTTATTCATTTGTTTTACTTTTCAGAATCCATACAGGAGTGAAATCCTATAGTATTTGTCTTTCTCAGTCTTACCTATTTCATTTAAGTGTACACCCTCTGGGTCCATCCATGTTCCAAATGGCAAAAAAATCTCATCTTTTTTTATGGCTAATTTTCCATTGTGAATATATACCAATTTTTCTTTTTCCACTTATCTATTTGTTTAACATAATGTTTATTAAATTTCAATTGAGGAACGAACTTAGGGTTTTGGAGAGGAGGGGTGTAGGGGGGTTAGGTGAGCCTGGTGGTGGGTATTGTGGAGATCACATATTGTATGGAGCACTGGGGGTGGTGCATACACAATGAACTCTGGAACACTGAAAAGAAATTTAAAAAAATAAAAATTTTTAAGAAATCATGTTGTTTTGGGAACAAAAACGTAATGAAAAGTTTATTATATAGTTAGTATGATTTTTTGAAAATCAAAAAATATTTTTGAAAATCAAAAAATATTTGAAAAAAATTCAATTGAAAAGAAAATCCAAAAGGAATAAAAAAATCACCCTATGTTCACGTCTATGTACAGTGGGGACATTTCCAGAGGACTTACATTAGAAAACATTGTTTATTGGGCAAGAGGGCAGCTGAGTAGGGAAGCCATTTAATCTGGTTCCTCAAATTTAGCTAGATATCTATCAAGCCCTTCTAAATACACACACATTCAGCCTGAGATGGAAGATTTATCTGGATCTCCACAAGCAGAGAGAGAAGTAGGTGTGGAAAGTGGAGTCTTCTGGGGAAATAACTAAAGATAAATGGAAGGTTGGGGCACACCATAAGCTGGCCACCAGAAAGTGATATAACACAGGAGAATAAAAGTGGAGACATTGGAAATCGGCTCTAGTTAGAGACACCCCCTTCTGAAAAGGGCATAGGGGACAAGTAGGGCAGAACTCTAGTGGGATCATTGTGGTATCAGGATTCCAGGAGATTCAGAAGAAATGGGGTAGCCCAAACCAATAGAGTCCCCAAGCAGTGGAGCAGGGAGACTAGTTATGGTCAGTGAGGCCAGAGTGGACTTTCAGTTCCAGACAACATAAACTATTAACCAAGTTGGTAGTGAGACTGCCCTCTGCCTGACCACCCTGAAAAGACTATAAGTTGTGAACTAACATGGGATGCTAGTGCCCGTAACAGGGACAGACCTCAAGCAGTGTAGCCCATGAGGAGATGCTGGAGTGCCCCCCTCATTGGAACCTAGTAACTGCATAGGAAGGGTACAAGTGTGAGGCCACAACCACTAGCAATTGCAACGCCACGAATCTCAGAGACCCTCACAGCTCCCCTTGACACCCCTGGTGGACAAAGACGGACCTGCAGGATTTATTGCAAAAGTGGAAAGGGATTGTGTGGTTGCTGCTCTGGGCTGGGAATTTCTGCACTGCCTTGTTTCCTCTGACCCTCTAAAGAGAAGCAGAAAGATTCCACAGAAAAAACAGCTGAGCAGCCAATCAGCTCACATTAAGCCCTTCCCTCTAACAAGGGGTAGGCAACTCCACCAAGGTAAAGACACCTGAGAAGCCAAGCAGCAGGCCCCTCTCCCAGAAGACAGACAGGAAGCACAGATGAATGATAATCTTATATCCCACAGACCTATAAAACTCCACCACCAGGGGAAAACAATAAAGGGATCTCTAGGTGATCCCTCAGGACTCACTTATACTTCAGCCTATAATTTTACATTTCTGTTTGGTTTCTTTTCTTATTCATTTTTTTTCATTCTTTTTTTTAACCCTGATCCAATTTAAAATAGATTCATATTTCCAAACCTATGTTTTTAAGTCTCCTCTTTTATTTTATTTTATCATTATGTTTTATAGATTTATACCCTACACTACCCCATTTTTCACCCGACTCAAGTTTTATTGTGCTATATATGTAAGTTCTGACTTCTTTGAAATTTTGAGATACAGTGCTTTCTAACACCAAAAATCAAGCAAAAACAGACAGATCACTCTGCTGTTTCCACCCCATCCTTCTCTTATTTTTTCTCTCTTTCCACTATTCTTCCTTCTTTATTGTTTTGGATCATCTTAGATTTTATACTTTATCTGTGGTAGATCTTGACCCTTTCAGATTTTTTCTTAGGTCCATTTCACTTGGGTTGTGGTTGATATATTGGACTTTGTATGTTCCTCAAACATACCTCAAGAGGATGACTAGGCGGACGGATGCCCGACAAGGAAAAGAACACGAGACAGTGGTCCCTGCCACAGATCTAATGAGTATTGATATAAATAAGATATCAGAGATGGACTTCAGGGTAGCAATCATGAAGTCAATAGCTAGGCTTGAAGAAAGCATTCGAGACAACATAAAATATAGCACAGAACTTCCCTAATCTGGTGAAGGAGACAAACATTCATGCCCATGAGGCAGAGTGGACCCACCCAAGATCAATAAAAACAGACGAAAATCCTAGTATATAATAGTGAAACTTGCAAATCTCAGAGCCAGATAAGGTTCCTTGATAGCTCATGGGGGGTGAGATTTATTATGTACAGAGAGAGGAACATCAGAATAAAATCAGACCTGTCCACAGAGACCCGATGAGCCAGAAAATACTGGGAGGACATATTCAGGGTACTGTATGAGAAGAACATGGAGCTAAAAATCTTATCCAGCAAGGACATCATTCAGAATGGATGGAGAGACAAGGAGCTTCCAGGACACAATGAAAGTGAAAGAATATGTGACCACCAAGATCCCCTTGGAGGAAATATTAGGGAGAATTTTATAAAAACAGGAAGACCCCAAGAGTAATACAGACCAGAAATTTACAGAGACAATCTATAGAAACAGGGACTTCACAGGCAACATGATGTCAATAAAATCATATCTTTCAATAATTACTCAAAACGTGGACAGGCTACATGCTCCCATGAATAAAAAGGCAGGGCCCATGCATATGCTGTATACAAGAGCCTCATTTTGAACCTAAAGACACCACCAGACTGAAAGTGAGGGGATGGACAACTGTTCCTCATTCTAAAGGACCTCAAAAAATACAAACAAACAAACAAACAAAAAACAAACTGGGGTAGAAATAGTTGTATCAGACAAAATGGATTTTATCCCAAAAACTGTAGTAAGAGATAGTAGAGGGATACTATATCATACTTCAATGGCCTATCCAACAGCAAAATCTAGCAACTGTAAATATCTGTGCCCTGAACATGGGAGCAGCCAACTTCATAAGCCAACTGTTAATATAAATAAAGAGTCTTCACCACCACCATCATCATCATCATCATCATCACCATATACAAATAGTTGGAGACCTCAGTACCCCACTTACAAAAATAGACCTAAGTAGTAAACTGTTTTAAAAAATGAGGATTGAGAGGGTGGTGGGGTTACATTATATGTTTAAATAAAGCTTAAATAAAGTTAAAAAAAATGAGGATTGAATGACACTCTGGAAGAGATGTACTTCAAAGATATAAAGAAAGCATTCAACCCTAAAAGCACAGAATGCCATTTTGACTGAGTCACACGGAACTTTCTCCAAAATATGTCACATACTGGTTGATCACAGCTTTGTAATAAGCTGGAAATCAGGTAATGTGATGCCTCAGCTTTGTTTTCTTTTTCAAAATTTCTTTGGCAATTTGAGGTCTGGATCCATGCACATTTTAGGATTACTTGTTCCTGCACCTTGAAAAATGCTGATGAGATTTTTACTGGGATGGCGTTGAAAGTATATATTGCTCCAGGCAGCATGGACATTTTAACGATGTTAAATCTGCTACAGGAACATATGGTATTTTCCCACTTTTTTATGTCTTCTTCAATTTCTTTATTGAATGTTTGGTAGTTCAAGTACAGTTTCTTTGTCTCTTTGGTTATGTTTATTCCAAGGTATTACATAGCTGTGATCACCAAGACAGTATGATATTGGCACAAAACCAGGCACATAGACCAATGGAATAGTGTAGAGAACCTAGTTATGGACCTTCAACTCAATGATCAAACAATCTTTGACAAAGGAAGAAAAATATCTGGAAATAAAACCGATCTCCTCAATAAATGGTATTGGAAAAATTGGACAACATGTATAGAAGAATGAAATTTGACCATCTCTTATACCATAAAATAAGATACACTCAAAATGGATGAAAGACCTCAATGTGAAACAGGAATCCATCAAATACCTAGAAGAGAACATAGGCTTTAACCACTCTGACATCAGCCAGAGCAACTTCTTTCAAGACATGTCTCCAAAGGCAAGGGAAAAAAAAGTGAAAAGGAAGGTTTGGGACTTCACCAAGTTAAAAGGCTTCTGCACAACAAAGGAAACAGTCAACAAAACAAATAGGCAACCCAGGAATGGGAGAAAATATTTACAAATGACACTGCAAAGGGCTGTTATCAAAGATGTAAAAAGAACTTCTCAAACTCAACACCACAAAATAGATAATTAATCCAAAATACGGGCAGAAGACATGAACTGACACTTCTCCAATAAAGACATACAAATGGCTAATAGACACATGAAAAAATGTTCATTATCATTAGTCATCAGAGAGATTCAAATCAAAACCACATTTAGATACCACCTTACAAGAGTTAGAAAGGCAAATATTAGCATGGCAAGAACCGTCAAATGTTGGAGAGGATATGGAGAAAGGGGAACCTTCTTACGTTGTTTGGAATGCCAGTTGGTGCAGCCACTTTGGAAAACTGTGGAGATTCCTCAAAACATTAAAAATAGAACTACCCTATGAACTACCAATTGCGCTACTAGGTTATTTACCCCAAAGATAGAAATGTAGTGAAAAGAAGGGCCATATGCACCCCAAAGTTCATAGCAGGAATGTCCACAATAGCCAAACTGTGGAAATAGCTGAGATGCCATTCAACAGAAAAATGGATAAAGGAGATGTGGTCCATATACACAATGGGATATTAGCCAGCCATCAGAAAGGATCAATACCCAACTTTTGCATCAACATGAGTGGGACTGGGGAAGATTATGATGAAAGAAAAAAGTCAAGCAGAGAAAGTCAATTATTATGTGGTTTCACTTACTTTTGGGAGATAAGGAATAATTTAGAGGACAGTAGAAGAAGGAAGGGAAAAGTGAGGTAGGGAATCAGATGGGGAGATGGACCATGAGGGTTTATGACTCTGAGAAACAAAATGAGGGTTTTAGAGTGGAGGTGGTAAGGATAACAGGAGTGATTGCTGGTGGATATTAAGGAGAATACATATCGCATGGAGCACTGGGTATTATATGTAAACCATGAATCTTGGAACACTACATCAATAAATAATGGTGTACTGTACGGTGACTAACATAGCATAATAAAAATTTTAAAAAAATACCACATACTGGGTCACAAATCAGTCTTAACCAATACCAAAAGATTTTCCCTGGCATTTTTTTTTCAGAAAATTATACTTTCAAACTGGAACCAAATCAATCAGAAGAGGAAATTTGGAAGGAATTCAAACATTTGGAGGTTAAAGAGCATCCTACAAAGGATTGACTGGGTCAAACAGGAAATTAAAGAAGAACTTAATTTATTGAAACTAATGAACATGAAAATACATTAGTTCAAAACCTATGGGATACTGAAAAGGTGGTCCTTAGAGGAAATTACACAGCCATTCAAGGCTATCTGAAAAAAAAAAATCCAAAATGCACAAACTAATCTTATACCTACAGGACCTAGAGAAAGAACAGCAAATGGAGCTGAAACCAAGCAGTATAAGAGAAAGAATAAGTATTAGAGAAGAAACCAACAAAATAGAAACTAGAAGAACATCAGAGGAGATCACCAAAAGTAGAAGCTGGTTCTCTGAACAAATTAATAAAATCCATAAACCTCTGGCCAGACGTAGCCAAAAGAAAAGATAAAGGACTCAAATTAATAAATTCAGAAAGGAAAATGGAGAGATCATGACTAATGCAAAGGAAATAGTGAATTGTTAGAGCATATTATCAGCAAATATATGCCAACAAATTAGGCCATCTGGAAGCAAAAGATGCATTCCTGGAAACTTATAATCTACCAAGTCTGAAACAGGAAGAAATAGACAATCTGAACAGATGAATAGCCAGAGAGGAGATTGAAACAGCAATCGAAAACTTCTAAAAGCACAAGAGTCCACGGCCAGATAGCTTCCAGGGGAATTTTATAAAATATTAAAAAAAAACATATTCATACCTATTCTACTGAAGCTGTTTCCAAAAAATAGAAATGGATGGTTTCCACATTCATTTTAAGAGGCTTTACATTGTTCCCCAAAGCAGAAAAAAAGACCCCATGAAAAGGAAAATTATGGACTAATAATCTTTTTTTAAAAAAGATGTTATTTATTTATTTAACAGAGATCACAAGTAGGCAGAAAAGGCAGGCATGGAGAAGAGAAAGCAGGCTCCCCGCTGAGCGGAGCCTGATGTGGGGCTTAATCCCAGGTCCCTGGGATCATGACCTGAGCCTAAGGCAGAGGCTTTAACCCCCTGAGCCACCCAGGTGCCCCAAGGACTAATAACCTTTTGAACACAAAAACTAATATATTCAGGAAGATGCTACCCAATACTATCCCAAGGTATATTAATGGACCTTGAGAGCTTGTTTGGAGGTTCTAGCAGGGAGCACAGCTATTTGTATATCCTTGATTGAGGAACGGTCCTCTTCTCTATCAAGAAAGTGGTCCCCTTTGACCGAGCATGCAGCTTAGAGAGGGACGCACATGGAACAGTGAGGGAGGAAGGGGACACCTGCCTAGCCAGCCAGATCAGCCAAATCAACCCTGGCCATCAATGGGGTGACAGATGTTGCATCCAGATCGCCCTCACATTCATCCCAAGGTACATTAAAAGAGTTAGCATAAACAATGAATCTTGGAACACTGAAGGAATAAAATAAAGTTAAATAAATAAATAAAGAGTTATTCACAATGGACAGGGAGTTTGATTCCTGGGAGGCAAAGGCAGTTCAACATTTACAAGTCAATTGTGATATATCATATAAACAAAGGAAAGACAAGAACCATATCATCCTCTCAATTGATGCAGAAAAATCATCTGGCAAAGTACAACATCCTTTCCTGGTTAAAACCCCTCAGAATAGAGGGATAGAGGGAACATATCTCATATCCTAAAAACCATCTATGAAAAGACAACAGCAAATATCACTATCAATGGGGAAAAACTGAAAACTTTCCCCTTAAGTCAGGAACATGAAAAGGATGCCCACTTTCACCACTGTGGTTCAGCATAGTACTAGAAGTCCTAGCCTCAGCATTTGTATAACAATAACAAATAAATGGGATTTGAATTGGCAAAGAAGAAGTCATACTGTTTTTCTTTGCATATGACCATATACTTTATGTGGAAAACCCTAAAGACTGGATCACTAAATTACTTGAACTCATACAGAAATCAGCAGTGTTTCAGGATTCAAAATCAATGCACAGAAATCAGTCGTTTTCCTATTAACTAAGAATGTGAATGGAAAAGAGAAGTTAGGGAGTTGACTCCATTTACAATAGCACCAAATATCAAAAGATACATAGGAATAAATGTAACCAAAGTCGTAAACGATCTCTACTGTACTAACTACAGAACACTTAGGAAGGAAACTGAGGAAGACAGAAAGAAATGGAAAACCATTCCATGCCCATGGACTGGAATAAAAAACATTTTGAAACCGTCTGTGCTGCCCAGAGCTACCTACACAATCAGCACAAAAACTACCAAAATGCCCTCAATATTTTTCAGAGAAAAAAATTCTAAAATTTGCATGGATCAGAAAAGACCCTGAAGCACAATGCCTGACTTCAAGCTAGTTTACACAGCTGTGATCATCAAGACAGCATGGTAGTGACACAAAAACGGACCCATCACTCAATGGAACAGAAAAGAGACCCAGACATGGACCCTCATGTCTGTAATCAACTAATCTTCATGAAAGGAAAGAATATGCAATGGAAAAAAGAGAGTGTCTTCAATAAACGGTGCTGGAAAAATTGTACAGTAGCATACAGAAGGATGACACTGGTCCATTCTCTTATACCATATGAAACGATAAATTCAAAATGGATGAAATACCTGAATGTGAGATTGGAATCCTTCAAAATCCTAGAGAAGAACCCAGGCAGAAATCTCTTCAACCTCAGCCACAGCAACTTCTTGCAACACACATCTGTAAATGCAAGGGAAACAAGAGCAAAAATGAACTACTGTTTCTCAAGATAAAAAGTTTTTGCACAGCATAGGGAACAATCAACACAACTACAAAGTAATCCAAGGATTGGGAGAGAATATTTGCAATAATTGATAAGGGGCTTATATCCAAGATCTATAAAGAAGATATCAAATTCAACCCCAGAATACACATAATCCAATCAAGAAACAGGCAGAAGACATGAACACACACTTCTTCAAAAGAGATATAAAAATGGTAATAGGCACATGAAAAAATGCTCCACATCACTAGCCATCTGGGAAATTCAAATCAAAACCACAACGAGATACCACCTTACAACAGATAGAATGGCTAAAATTAACAAGACAGTAAACAAGTTTTGGAGAGGACATGAAGCAAGGAGAACCCTCTTACACTTGTTTGGATTCAAGCTTGTGAAGTCAGTCTAGAAAACAGTTTGGAGGCTCCTAAAGACATTAAAAATGGAGTTATCCCAAGACATATCCACTGTACTGCTAAATGTTTACCCCAAAGATACAAACATAATGAGTAGGAAGGGCCTATGCTGCCCAATGTTCACAGCAGTGTCGTCTACAACAGCAAAAATCTGGAAGGAGCCAAGATTTCCTTTAACAGAAAAAGAGATAAAGATGTGGCCCTTATAGAAAATGGAATATTACTCAGCCATAAGAAAGGATGGATTCCCACCATTTGCATCATCATAGATGGAAATGGAGGGGATTATGTTAGGTGAAATAAGTCGAGTAGAGAAAGACAATTTTCATATGGTTTCACTCGTATCTGGAATGTAAGAAATAGCTCAGAGGCCCATAAGGGAAAACTGAATGGGAAGAAATCAGAGAGGGGTCAAACCATGGGAGACTTGGGACTCCAGGAAACAGACTAAAGGTTGTGGAGGGGATCAGTTAGGGCCTGGAATCATCAGGAGTTAAGGAGGTTAGGGTGTTAAGGAGGCAGATGATGGGATGAGCATTGGGTGTTATAAACAGCTAGTGAGTCATTGAACACTACATCTGATACTAATGATGTACTATATGCTGGCAATTGAATGTTAAAAAAAAAAACAGAACAAAAAGCACATCTGAGATATCTTGTGAAAAGTCTCACCATACAGCTGGTATAAAACAGCCTTCATGATGAACAGCTATTCTGGCTAGTACTTAAAGAAATAACCGGGCAAAGTGTATTAAGACTAGGCTTAATCTGAAAACCAATTAATCTCAAATTGGCTATGCTTGGAACTTAGGTGAGTAATTTACTTGTTAGTATTTCTCATTTTGGTAGTTATAATCAAATAAGAACTCAGAAATCATCTTTCATTTGTACAAATCTCCCTACGTTTGTGAAAAAGAATGTCCCCAATCAGTAGAGACTGACACAGCAGAACTGGATAGAGCCTAGAGGTCCTCAGCCTTGACAAGCAGATCAGATATGTCAGAGATTGGCATTGTGACAATGGTGACATCTGATACCTTCAAACTTTACTGGGGTAATAAATTTATTTTTCATTAGTGGTGGTAAATTTGGAGAAAATTATGATTCACAACATAAATGTGTGGGTGTTAGATTCTAACCCTATGTATTGTGAACCACACCAACACTGCTTTTAAGTTTCAGAGAAAGACTTTAGTGATGCATCAATTGCATATAACAGTCAGTGCTCATTTCATCACCTGCCTCCTTAATGCCCATCACCCAGTGACCCCATCCTCCCACATCCAGCACCCCTCAGATGGCCTCCCAGCATTAAGAGTCTCTTGTGTGTTGTCTCCCTCACAGATTTCTTATTTAATTTTCTGCTCCCTCCTGGTATGTGCATCTGTTTTTGTTTGTTTGTTTGTTTTGTTTTGTTTTTTCTTATTTCCACATGTGAGTGAATCATCATTGTCTTTCTCTGATTGCCTTATGTCACTTGGCCCGATGCCCTCCAGTTCCATCCATGTGGTCACAGCCATTCATCTTCCCACAGGCACCAGGGCTCTTCCCCTGCCTTAGCTATTGTGGACATGTCTGCTGTGCACACTGGGGTGCAGCTGCCCCTTGGACTCTCTCAGCGTGCATCTTCGGATAAACAGCTCCTAGTGCCATGGCTGGTTCATGGAGTACCTCTATCTTCCCACACTTTGGGGAACCTCCGCACTCGTCTTTCAGAGTGGCGGCCCCAGTAAACACATTCATGGCCAATCAGCTAGATCTCCAGCGGCCTCCCCACCCTGAGGATCTTTTGTTTTACAGAATCTTGGTGCATTTTCGTGCCTGACCTTTTGGGAGACTTGATTTTCTCTTTCTGTGCTTGAAATTCCCCCACGTCCTAAGTCACCAAGAAGGAATGAGCCCAGAAGCCCCCGGGCCCACCGACACCCAAAAGTAGCTGATGCGCAGCCCAGGAGCCCTGTCACTTCTGGGCTTAGAAGTAACAAGCCTGGATTCCCACACGTTTCCTGGCGGGGCTGCTCCAGGGTGCCCTGACATCCTCGTGGGTGGCACAAGGGCGGTTCCCCACAGGCCGAGGGCACTCTGACAGGGCTTCAGGAAGGGCCGGCCCACAACGGTTCTCAGATCTGAGGAACTGTGAGCATCAGTCACCACCCCCCTTCTTGTTTCTCACCTGGGACAGGATGGCTGGGCTGGAGAGAAGACGCAGACAGGTTCTGTCCCAGAAAGGACCACCAACTGACACCAGGCAACATCTTGTGCGGCCAAGATGGCCACTGGCGGGGCAGGAGGCAAGGGGTGAAAGCTGCTTGCTGACTGGCTGGTCCTGCTGCCTGGTGATTGGCCACAGGAGGGAGACAGCAGCTGAGTGCCACTTGGAGATCGGCCAGTAAGAGGGGATGGGGTCCGCCATCTGGTAATTGGCTAGAGAATGAGGGAAAAGGATAGCCCATTGGTTATTGGTCGTGGAGTGTGGAGTGGGGACACCTGAATGGTGATTGGTCATTAATAGATGAGCAGAGCCAGCCGAGTTTTGATTGGCCAGGGAGTGAAAGGCAGGGAAAGCAACTTGTGATTGGCCAGTGGGTGTAGGGCTGAGATAGATGCCTAGTGATTGGACATGGTGTGAAGGGCAGGGATAGATGTCTTTTGACTGGCCATTAAGACAAGTTAGCGACAGATGACTGGTAACTAACCAGGGAATGAGGATCGGGGACATCTTCCTGCTGATTGGTCAGAAAGATAGGACCTCTGACAGCTGACTGGTGATTGGCCAGAAAATGGTGGGGGCATAGCCATCTTGTGATTGGCCAGTAAGGCAGGTGCACGTACAGCCCATTTTGGTGGGCCAAGGAGTGGGTGGCGGGGTCAGCCGACTGGTAATTGCACAATGGTTGAAAGCCTGGGACAGCCAACTGGTGATTGGCCATAACTTAGACCCATCATGACTTAGGGATCCTGTTGCAGGCATTTACAATTACCAGGTGCCCAGCAGTCTATAGGGACGGTGAGGGTTCCATGTCGGCTCCCGTCCCCATGCACTGTCACCTGATGGCAAGGACCAGCCCCCAACCTCCCTCAGACAGCCATGCATGCCAGCCCACCTCCTTTCTCTAATCCTTTCTCTAATCAGACATCCTGTTCAGCAACGGGGAAATTGTGATCCACAGGGAAGGCCACAGACTCCTCTGGGCCTATGTACATGCTCGACAAAGCAAAAGTCACTTTCCAACCCCACTGTCCATCGTCTGACACCCACATGCGTCCTAGCATTTCCTTGCTGTTCTCAAAGACCTCCTCTGCTTCTGGAACTCAGCATCTCTGCTTGGTCCAGGTGAGCTGGCAGGAAGCCTCAGACAACAGTCCCCATGCACCCCACCAAATGCTGCATTCAAAAATGTGAGCCCAGAAGATGCAGACAGTACACTGGCCTCAGAAACCTCCCAGTGCTTCCTGGAAACTCACCATGGGGGCACCACTTGCCTCCCTAGTAATGCCCCATTCCCAGACAGGGCAGAACTGGCCCCATGAATCCTTCCATCCCAACACATTCACTGACTCTGTAAGACACATGGAAGGTCAGGACATGGAGCAGGGAGAACAACCCAAACCAGAAATGTGGAGCATTTGACCCAGACATGAGAAATTTGAGGTTACTACTCAGACACAAATCCCCCTCTCAAGTAGAGGGTCAAAGTGGGATGCCCCAAAGTGGGATGTCGGTGGAGGTAAAGGCTATTCCTTCTGATGGGGACTTATTCCCAATTGTCAGAGGATCGTGGCTGGATGCTAAGACCCAGCTGGTGCTTGCAGCCATGTGTAGGGGAATACCCATGTTGGGTCACTGTGCACAGGTGCTGGTGGTTCCATGGCCTTTAGGCCTGTATCTCAGGAATGACTTCAGACTGGTGTCACTGTAACATCACTCCTGTGTGTAACATCTATCCTGTGTGAGCAAATGATGCCAAGGCTAAAGACAAGAAAAAGATCAGCAGCTAGAAAAGTTGTCCATGGGAATCAGAGCCACATATAAAACCTTAAGAGAACTGGGTGGAAACCTCAAATTCATACAAACTTATTTTAAACAAGGAAGAAGAGTAATAAATTACCCTGCAAGAAAGAGTTTGAGCTAATGAATTGCTTCACAATGTTTATGGGATAACATCAAAGTTTAAAAGAATCTCCCTTGGGGGGCACCTGAGTGGCTCAGTCAGTTAAGTGGCTGCCTTAGGCTCAGATCCTCATATCAGGGTCCTGGTATCATGCCCTGGGTTGGGCTCCCTCCTCAGTGAAGAGCCTGCTTCTCCCTTGACCTCTGACTGTCACCTGCCTATTTGTGATCTCTAGCTCACTCTCAAATAAATAAATAAAATCAGTAAAAAATAAAATAGACATTTAAAAATCTACTTTTTAATTTGATATACAAGAAGGACAAGAATGGAAGACCTTGCCATAGAACTAGGGTTTTGAGTTGGACTTCCCTAATGGTTAGTGATGTGGAGCATGTTTTCATGTATCTGTTAGCCATGTGTATGTTTTCTTCAGAGAAGTGTCTGTTCATGACTTCTGCCCATTTTTTACAAATTATTATTATTTTTTGGGTGTTGAGTTTGAGCAGTTTTATATAGAACTTGGAAACTGGTCCTTTATCCATAATGCCATTTACAACCATCTTCTTCCATCCCGTGGGTTGCCTCTTAGTTTTGCTATTTCCTTTACTGTGCAGAAGCTTTTTTTTTCTTGAGGAAGTCCCAAAAGTTCACTTTTGCTTTTGTTTCCCTTGCTTTTAGAGATGTGCCTTGAAAGAAATCAATGTGTCCAATGCCTCATGGGTGACTGTCTGGATCCTCCTCTAGAGTTTTTAAGAATTTCTCCATCACATTGAAATATTTCATCCATTTTGAATTTATCCTTGTGTATGCTATAAGACAATGGTCCAATGTCATCCTTCTGCATATGAATTTCCTATTTGCCCAGCACCATTTATTGAAGAGACTGTCTTTTTTCCCATTGGATATTCTTTCCTGCTTTACCAAAGATTGGCTGACCATAGAGATGAGGGTCCACTTTTGGGGTCTCTGTCCTCTTCCATTAAGTTATGGGCCTGTTTTTGTGCCAATACCATAATATCTTGGTGATTATAGGTCTTTAATATACCTTGAAGTTAGGCATTGTGATGTTCCCAGCTTTGGTTTTCTTTTTTTCAACAATCCCCTGGCAATTCAGGTTCTTTTCTGCCTCCACACAATTTTTGGGATTGTTTTAGCACTCTGACAAATGGTGATGATATTTTGATAGGGATTGCAATGGATGCTTAGGACAGCATAGACATTTTCACAATGTTTATTCATCCAATCCATGTGCAAGGAATGTTTTTTCCATCTCTTTGAGTCCTTTTCAATTTCCTTCATAAGTATTCTGTGGTTTATACAGTAGAGACTCTTTATCTTTTGGTTACGCATATTCCTAGGTATCATATGGTATTTGGTGCTATTTTAAATGAAATCAACTCCTTAATTTCACTTTCTTCAGTCACATTGTTAGTGTATAGAAAAACAACTGATTTTTGTGCATTGATTTTGTATCCTGCTGCATTGCTGAATTGCTGTGTGAGTTCAAGTAATATAGGGGTAGTGTCTTTTGTGTTTTCCACATAAAGCATATTGTCATATGAAAAGAGAGACAGTTTGACTTCTTCTTTGCTATTGTTGTCTGAATGCTGAGGCTAAGACTTCTAGTACTATGTTGAACAAAACTAGTGAGAGTGCCCATCCCTGTCATTTTCCTGACCTTAAAGAGAAAGCTCTCAGTTTTTCCCCATTGAGGAATATTTGTTGTGGGCTTTTCACAGATGGCTATTATGATATGAGATATGTCCCCTCTATATTTTATTCACTATATTTTACTTTTTTATTTTCAATTGTTTTTCTGTGTTCCAGAATTCATTGTTAATATACTACACCCAGTGCTCCATGCAATATGTGCCCTTCACAATACCCACCACCATGCTCACCCAACCTACCATCCCCTCCCCTCAAAAACCCTCAGTTAGTTCCTCAGAGTCCACAGTCTCTCATGGTTCATCTCCCCCTCCAATTTCCCCCAACTCCCTTCTCTCCATCTCTCCATGTCCTCCATGTTATTCCTTATGCTCCACAAATAAGCAAAATCATATGATAATTGACACTCTCTGCAAGATTTACTTCACTCAGCATAATTTCTTCCATCCCCATCCATGTTGATACAAAAGTTGGTATTCATCCTTTCTGATGGAGGCATAATACTCCATGGTATATATAGACTCCATCTTCTTTATCCTTTTGTCCATTGAAGGGCATCATGGTTCTTTCCACAGTTTGGAGACTACGGCCATTGCTGCTATGAACATTAGTGTACAGATGGCCCTTCTTTTCACTATATCTGTATCTTTGGGATAAATACGTAGTAGTGCAATTGCAGGGTCATAGGGAAGCTCTATTTTTAAATTTTGAGGAGTTTTAATCAACCACTCGATCCTAAAGACTACTATCTTGCGGTGTAATTTGGCATTTGAATTCAACAGGGTTATTTGTCTGTAATTATTTTTGATGGAGTCTTTGCTTTTGGGATCAAGATAATTTGGGCCTTATTAACTGAGTTTGAATTCTTTCCCCCCATTTCAATTTTTTGAAAACAACTTCAGGAGAATGGGTGTGAGTTACTCTTTAAATGTTTGGTAGAATCCCCCTGGGAAGCTATCTGGCCCTGGACTCTTGTTTTTGGGGGGAAGTTTTTGATTACTGCTTCAATTTCCTTTCTGGGTATGGGTCTGTTCATATTGTCTCTTTCTTCTTGTTTCTGATTTAGTAGGTTATATGTTTATAAGAGTGCATCCATTTTTTTTTCCTGATGACCTAATTTGTTGGCATATAGTTGCTGATAATATGTTCTAACAATTCTGTTTCTTTTGCACTGGTCATGATCTCTCCTCTTTCCTTCCTGATTTTATTAATTTGGGTCCTTTTTTTTTTCTTTTGGCTACATCTGGCCTGAGGTTTATCAATATTTTAATTCATTCAGAGGACCTTGGTATTCTTCTCTGCTGTTCTTCTAGTTACTATTTCATTGATTTCTGCTCTAATCTTTATTCTTTCTCTTATACTGCTTGGTTTCAGCTCCACTTGCTGTTCTTTCACTAGGTCCTTTAGGTGTAAGATTAGCTTGTGCATTCGGGATTTTTCTAATTGTTTGAGAGAGTCTATGTATTTCCCTGTAAGGACCACCTTTTCTGTATCCCATAGGTTTTGAAATGATGTGTTTTCATTTTCATTAGTTTCAGTGATTTTCTTAAGTTCTTTTTCAGTTTCCTGGTTGACCCAAACATGCTTTAGCGGGATGCTCCTTAACCTCTAAGTGTTTGAATTCCTTCCAAAATCCCTCTTCTTGTTGGGTTCCAGTCTCAAAAGCATTATTGTCTGAATAAATGCAGGGGGGAATCTCAAACTTTTGGTACTGCTGAAGAACTGATTAGTGGCACAGTATTCTATCTATTTTGGATAAAGTTCCACATACAATTCAGAAGAATGGGTATTTTTTGTTGTTTTAGGATAAAATGTTCTCTTTATATCTTTGAAGTCCATCTGTTGCAGGGTGTAATTGAAAGCTCTTGTTTCTTTTGAATCGATCTTCTGCTTGGATCATCTGTCCATTGCTTTGAGTGAAGTGTTGATTTTCCTAGTATAAATGTATGATCACAAGTACGTTTCTTTATTTATTAGTTGGCTGCTGCCATTTTGGGGGCATAAATATTTAAAATTGTTAGATCTTCTTGTTGGATAGACCCTTTAAGTATGATATATTGTCACTTTCCATCTCTTATTACAGTATTTGGTTTAAAATCTAATATGTATGATATGAAGATTGGTACTTCACCTTTCCATTAGTGTGGTAAATGGTTCTTCATCCCCATACTTTGAGTCTGGAAGTCTATTTTGGTCTAAAATGAGTCTCCTGTAGACAGCATATGGATGGGTCCTATGTGATATATTTTATCTTATGTGATATCCTCTGTCTTTTGTTTGAAGCACTGAGCCCATTTACATTCAAAGTTATTATTGAAAGGTATGAATTTGCTGCCATGGTATTGCCTGCAAAGTCCCTGTTTCTGTAGATTGTCTCTGTTACTTTCTGGTATATGTTACTCTTGGGGTATCGTTGCTTCAAGAATCTCTCTTAAGACTTCTTGCAGGGATGACTTGGTAATAACATATTATTCAGTTTTTGTCTGTCCTGAAACTCTTTATCTCTTCTTCCATGCTGAAAGGCAACTTGCTGGATATAGTAGTCCTGGCTGTATGTTCTTCTCATTTAGTATCCTGGATACATCTTGCCAGGCTTTTTAGTCTGCCAGATTTCTGTGGACAGGTCTGATGTTATTTCCATGTTCCTCCCTCCATGTGTAAAGATTCTGCTTGCCACAGCTGCTCTCAGGGCAGCTTCCTCAGCTCTGAGATTAGCAAGTTTTACTATTATATGTTGGGGTGTTGAAAATATTATAACTGGAAAATTTTCCTTCCAAAATGTAAGAAAGACTCCAAGACATTTTCTGGTACATAAATATAGTGAAAGCTTATTATTACTAGACCTGTTTTACAGGATATGTCAAAGGGAGACATTCATGTTGAAATAAATAATGTTGTAATATGGATTTTTAAACTTAATTTTAATTCCCTAAAGTAATTATAAGACACATGTATGAAATTATTGGCCTGTACATGAAAAGTGACGAGTTAGTTCATGAAATTAATATCTAAAATGAGGAAGAATTATGTATACTAATAGATTTTATATATGATTAAATTAAGGAAAAAAAAAAACAGATGAATATTGGAGAAGGGGGAAAAAGAGAGAGAGATGGAAGCAAATCATAAGAATCTCTTAACTATAGGGGCACCTGGGTGGCTCAGTGTGTTAAGCCTCTGACTTCAGCTCAGGTCATGGTCTCAGGGTCCTGGGATCGAGCCCTGCATCAGGCTCTTTGCTCAGCAGGGAGCCTGCTTCCTCCCTTCTTTCTCTGCCTGCATCTCTGCCTACTTGTGATCTCTGTTTATCAAATACATAAAATCTTTTTTTAAAAGTTTCTTAACTGTAGTTAAGAAAGTATAGTTTAAAAAAGTTAAAAAAAAAGAAACTATAGTTAAAAAAGTTAAAAAAAGAGTTTCTTAACTATAGTTAAGAAACTTAACTATAGTTAAGAAACTTAACTATAGTTAAGAAACTGAGGGCTGATGGAGAAAAGTGAGTGGGGAATGGGCTAAATGGATAATGTGAATTAAGGAGGACACTTTTGATGGACACTAGATGTTATATATAAGAGATGAATCACTAAATTCCACTCCTGAAACCAATATTACCCTATATATTAATTAACTAGAATTTAAATAAATACTTGGAACATATTGAAAAATTAAGTAACAATTCAAATTAAATTTTAAATCTTTAATATATAATATGTAATCCCCATCATAACCTTAAAGAAAATCTCTGTATATACCAAAGGAAATGAAAGGGAATTTCAGAATGCCACTACAAAGTAAAATCAATTACATTCACACAAACAAATCTGTGCTGAGGGAATAAAGAAACAAATAAACTATAAGACATGCAGAAAACAAATGGCAAAATGGCAAAATATATTATGTATTCATCAGAAATTACTGTAAATATAAGTGGATTAAGTACTCCACTTCTGCCATACATTGTCAGAATGGATATATATATATACTCTGTACAAGACATTCAATTTATATTTATAAAGGCTCAATACCGTGAAAATGAAAGGTTATGAAAAAATACATAATCTATGCAAAGCATATACAGAAAAATATGGAGTTAAATCAATATCAGACAAAGTGAACTTTAAGTCAGAACTTCTTCTTAAGAGATAAACAGACATTATGTATTAGCTATAGATGAATTTGAACTAAGAATATATAACAATTATAAGCATATATGCACCAAATATCAAATTCCCAATATATGGAAAGCAAATATTGGAATAACTGAATGGAAAACTAGTTGGAGACTATTTTCCAATAATAGTTGGAAACTTCAGTTGCTCTTTCAATAATGGATTGAACAGCCAGACAGTAGTTACATTAAAAAAGGAGGTGGGTCTTTTAGAATATTGTAGACTAATCAGCTTTGACAGATATATACAAAACACTTCCCTAAACAATATCTGAATATGTAATTTTCTTAATACATATGGACCAGTCTCCAAGATTAAACATATGTTAGGTCAGAGATAAGTTGTAATAAGCATTAAAATATTGAAACATATAAAATATCTTTTATGATAAAACGTAATGAAGTTTAGCAAAGAATAACAGAAGAAAAACTAGAACTCAATTATATGGATATTAAACAATAAACTATTAAAACAATAAGAGGATTAAGAAATCACAATGGATATTTAAAAGAAACAACCTGAAGCATATGAAAGCAAAAATAAAGATACTGAAACATTACAAGTTCAGATAAAACAGTGCAAAGGAAGAATTAATTGCAGTAAACATTTAAATTTAAAAAGATAGTTCTCCAATCAACAAGTAAATGTTATAGCTTGAACAACTAGAAAGAGAAAAAAAAAGTTAAATCTAAAGGTAATGAAAGTGAGGCAGTAAGAAAGATTTGAAGCAGAGATAAGTAATAGTAGTATAGAAAAAGCATCAAAGAAATACATCAAAACTAAAGCAGGATTCTTTGAAAATTAACAAAACTTTAGCTATATTAACCAAGAAAAAATAAAAGAATGAAACCTCAAAATATCAATATTAGTAGTGAGAGTGGGTACATTATTGTAAGTTTTATAGATATAAAATTATGAATGCAATATTAATAAACAGACATTAACATGTTGGATAATCAAGAACAAATGGACAAATTCCTAGAAACAACATACTACCAAGACTGAATCATGAAGAAATATAAAATTTGACTTCATCTGTAACTAGTAAGGCAGTTGAATACATAATTAAAAACATTCAACTAAGAATGTCCTTGAGCCAAATGACTTCACTGGTTAATTTTTCCAAGTGCACAAAAACAAATTCACACCAATTCTTTTCCAACTCTTTCAAAAACCAGAAGAGATGATAACATATACTAACTCATTACATAAAGCTGATGTTGTACTCAAACAAATGCTAGAAATTATATTGGTCTGGATATCAGTGTTTATGTAAGCTTTTCATAAAATACTGGCACTCAGAACTCATCGGCACATGAAAAGTATTACAGACTATGGCCTAATTGGATTTAATGATGGAATGCCAGGATTCTTCAACATATGAAATAAATATATATAATATAACATATTAACAATATAGAGGAAATTTCATGCACTAAAAGAACTTTGAAAAAGAGAGATGGGATGACTCAGTGTTCCTGTTTTGAAAATTAAATATAAAGCTATAGTAATCAAAACAGAGTGATAACCCAAGAGCAAAGGCCATCTTGAGGAAAAGGAACAAACCTGGAATTATCACAATCTCAGATTTCAAGCTATTATAAAGATGAATTGATAATAATAATAATGATAATAATAATAACTCAACCCTATGGAGATGGCACAGAAACTGACAGAGATCACAAGCAGGCAGAGAGACAGGCAGAGAGAGAGGAGGAAGCAGGCTCCCTGCTGAGCAGAGAGCCTGATGCTGGACTCAATCCCAGGACCCTGAGATCATGACCTGAGCCGAAGGCAGAGGCTCCAACCCACTGAGCCACCCAGGTGCCCTTGGATAACTCTTTATCCAAATATGTCATTTTCAATTATATCCTCCAATTCCATAGTTTGCTTTTTCCTTAGTTGGGCAGAATCTTTTTGTTTTAATGAAGTGCCAATTACTTACTTTTGTCTTTGTATCCCTTGCCTTAGGAGACACAGATATGTAAGATGCTGCTAAGTCTGACATCAAAGAGATAACTGCCTTGTACTCTTCTAGGACTTTTATAGTTTCTTGTGTCATAGGTCTTTAATCCATTTTGAATTCATTTCTGTCTATGGTGTAAGGAAGTTGTCCAGTTTCATTCTTTCTCATGCTACTGTCAAGTTTCCCAACCACATTTATTGAAATACTGTCTGTTCCCCCTGCATTGGGTATTCTTTCCTGCTTTTGTCAAAGATCAGCTGACTATATAGTTTTGGGTTCATTCTTGGGTTTCTATTATGTTCCTTTGATCTATATGACTGTTTTTGTGGTAGTACCATACACACTGTCTTGATCACTACAATTTGTATAATAACTGCAAGTCTGGAACATGATACCTCCATCATTACTTTTCTTTCTTTTTTTCCAGAGTTAACATTTATTTATTGTTGTTGAGAACATTGAAGGTATGCTCTCTTAGCAACTTTCAAGTACACAATACAATATCGTGAACCTTAGCATGCATTAGATCCCCAGGGCTTTTCATTTCAAGTTTGCTTTTACTATTCATGGTCTTCTGTGGCTCCATACAAATTTTGGGATTTGTCTATTCTATCTCTATGAAAAATTTCTGGCATATTGTGATAGGGATTGCCTCAAATATGTAGATTACTTTGGATGATACAGATATTTTAATTATGTTTGTTCTAATCCATGAGCATGAAATGTTTTTCTGTTTCTTTTATCATCTTCTTTACCACTTTTTTAAACCAACTTTTTACCATCTTTCATCAGTATTTTATACTTTTCAGAGTACACATCTTTTACTTCTGTGGGCACATGTATTTTTGGGTATCTTAATATTTCTGATGTAATTGTAAATAGGATTTGTTCCTTGATTTAACTTTCTGTTGCTTCACTATTGATGTATAGAAATGCAACATTTTGCTGTATGTTTATTTTTGTATCTTGTTTCTTTACTGAATTTGTGTATCATTTCCAGCACCTTTTTGGTGCCGTCTTTTGGGCTTTCTACATAGAGTATTATGTCTTGTGCCAACATTGAAAATGTTACTTCTTCTTTCACTATTTGGATGCCTTGTATTTCTTTGTGTTTTCTGATTGATGTGGGTAAGAATTGAAATACTATGGTAAATAACAGTGGGGGGAATGAACATCCCTCTCTTGTTTCTGATCATAGAAAAACAAAAAAAAGCTCTCACTCGTTCTCCCTTGAGTACAATATTAGTTGTAGGTTTTTCATATATGAGATATATTATGTTGAAGTGTTTTCTCTCTAAATCTAGTTTGTTGAGTACTTTTTATCATTGGTGGATGTCATACTTTGTCAATTTAGATTTCTACATTTAAATTTTCTCATCCTTGTGTTTATTAATGTGGTATATTATGTTCATGTTGCACTTTGTCAATAATATTTTCTACATTTACTTAAAGGCTCATATGGTCCTCATCCTTGTGTTTATTAATGTAGTGTATCATGTTCATTGAGTTGCAAATATTGATCCAACCTTGCAATGCAGGAATGAATCCCACTTTGTTGTCGTGAATGGTTCTTTGAATGTAGTGTTGGATTCAGTATTTTCCTGAGAATTTTTGCATACACCTCCATGTGGGATATCGCCTACAGTTATCTCTTTTAGTGCTGTCTTTGCTGAGTTTTGGTATCAAGGTAATGGTGGCGTCACAGAATGAATTTCGAAGCTTTCCTTACTGTTGTATTTTTCTGCAATAGTTTCAGTAGAATAGGTATTAACTCTTCTTTATATATGGTAGAATTAATCTGTGAAGCCATCTAGACCTGGACATTTTGTTGTTGTTGTTGGGAGTCCGGTGATTGCTGACTCAATTTCCTTCTGGTTATCAGTCTGTTCCAGCATTATATTTCTTTCTGTTTCAGTTTTGGTTATTCATATGGTCCAAATAATTCACCCTTTCTTCCAAGCTATCCAATTTGTTGACAGTTATTTTCCATAATATTCTCTTATACTTGTATTTTTATAGATAAGTTTTTCTCCTCTCTCATTTGTGGTTTTTTTTTGGGGGGGTGCTTTCTTCTTTTATTTGTTAAGCTTGACTAGGGATTTATTAATTTCATTAATTATTCCAAAGAACCAACTCCTGTATTGCCTATTGTTTTTTGTTTTTTTTTTTTTAACATTTATTATTGTTCTAATATTTATTACCTCCTTCCTTCTGCTGGCTTCAGGTTTAATTTTCAAACTCCTTTAGTTGTAAGTTTAGGTTGTTTATTTTAACATTTCCTTGCTTCTTAAGTTAATCTGTATTCCTATAAATTTCCCTCTTAGGACCATTATAGGCTACATATCAATTGTTTTGGAAACTTGTGTTTTCATTTTCATTTGTTTCCATGTATTTTTTTTTTTATTTCTCCTCTGATTTTATCATTTATCCATTCATTGTCTAATAGCATGTTTTTGAACCTCCTAGTATTTGTGGTCTTTCCATTTTTTTTTTCCTTGTGGTTCACTTCAATTTTTATAGTGTTGTTTTCAGAACATATGCATGGTATGAGATCCATCTTTTTGTACTTTTTGAGGCCTGATTTGTATCCTAATATTTTATCTACCGGATATATCACATGTTCTTAAAAAGAACGTGTATTTTCCTATTTTAGCATACAGTGTTCTAAATTTATCTGTTAAGTCCTTCTGGACCAATTTGTCATTCAAAGTCCTATTTTTCTTGTTGATTTTCTCCTTAGATGATCTTTCCATTGATATAAGTGGTGCATTAACATCCTATAATATTATTTTATTATTATCAATGAGTTCCTTCATGTTTGCTATTCTTTGTTATATATATTTGGATGCTTCCACAGTGGGTGCATAAATATTTACAACTGTTTGATATTCTTGTTGTGTTGTCCTATTTAGAGTATACAGTGACTTCTTGGTCTCTTGTTACAGTCTTGGATTTAAAGTCTAGTATTCCAGATATAAGTATTGCTACTCTGGCTATCCTTTGACATCATTTTGCATAATAAATGATTTCCCATACTCCCACTTTTGATCAGTAAGTGTCTTCTGGTTTAAAATTAGTCTCTTCAAGACACAATATTGGAGGGCTTTTTTGTTGTTGTTGTTTGTTTATTTTTTATTTTTCTCCGTTCTGACTCCCTAGCTTATTTACATTCAGACTAACTATTGATATGAATGTATTTGGTGCCATTTTATTAGTTGTTTTGTCATTTTATCTGGAGATTTTGTCTGTTCTTTTATGTCTTTCATTCTGGTATTTCCCTTCAGTATTTTTTGCACAGCTGGATTAGTGGTGATATATTATTTTAGATTTATTTGTCTGGAAAATAATCCCTCCTTCTATTCTGAATAATATCCTTGTTGGGTACAATATTCTTGGCTTCAGATTTTTCCTATTCAGCCTTTTGAATATATCATGCCTCTTCTTTCTGGCATGCCAAGTTCCTTTTGAGAAATCTGCAGCTTGCCTTATGGATCTTTCCTTGTAATTTAAGAATTTCTGTGTTTCTGATGTTAAGATCTTTTTTTAAGCTTTTTTAATTATCACTAAATTTTGCAAATTGTATTGCAGTATATATTGATGTTAGCCAGTTTTGTTAATTTTTAAATTGCTATTATTAGTAGTAATATTTTATTTTTTGGAGTTATATGTGGCTCCTTGCTTTGGATGTCTGTTTCCTTCCTCAGGTTAAGGCATTTTTCAGCTATTATTTCCTCAATTTTTAAAGATTTTATTTATTTATTTCCCAGAGAGAGAGATCACAAGTAGACAGAAAGGCAGACATGGGGAGAGGGGCATGCAGAGATCCCTGCTGATCAGAGAGATCAATGTGGTGTTTGATCTCAGGACCCTGAGATCATGACTTGGGCCAAATGCAAAGGCTTGAAACACGGAGCCACCCAGGTGCCCCATTCACAAATAAATTTTCTGGCTGCATTTCTCTCTCTTTCCTGTTTGGCAAGGAAACAAGCATTCCTTTCCATGAGGCAAAGGGGTCTCCTCTAAAGGTCAATAAACACAGACCAATAAACTGGCATATAATAGTGACACCTGCAAATATTAGAGCCTTAGAAACTATCTTGATAGCTGCTAGAGAGAAGAGATGTATTACATACAGTGGGAGGAACATTAGAAAAACACCAGACCCACCCACAGAAACCTGACAAGTCAGAAAGGGCTGGCAAGGCTTATTCAAGGTACTATAGGAGAAGAACATGCAACCAAAAGTATTTTATACATCAAGGCTGCCATTTAGAATGGATGGAGAGACAGGAACCTTCCAGGACTCATAGAAACTGAAAGAATATCTGACCACCAAGCCAGCCCTGCAAGAAATATTAATGGGAATTCTATGAAAGAGGAAAGACCCGAATAGTAATACAGACCAGACATTTACAGAAGCAATTTCTAGAAACAGGGACTTCACAGGCAACATGATGGCAAGAAATTCCTATACTTCAATAGTTACTGAAAATTCAAACAGGACATTCTCCCATGAAACATCATAGCATATCCGATTTGAAGAAAAAGACAGGACCCATCCATATGTTGTATACAAAACATTCACTTTGAACCTAAAGATATCTTCAGGCTGAAGGTGAGGAGATGGAAAACTATTCTTCATCCCAAAGGACCTCAAAAGAAAGCTGAAGAAGCAATTCTCATATCAGACATGTTAGACTTTAAAACAAAGACTGTAATAAAAGTTGTAGAGGGATACAATATCATGACTTAAGGGTCTATCCAACAACAAAATCTAGCAGCTGTTCATATCTATGCCCCCAACATGGGTGCAGCTAACTACATAAGCCAACTTTAAATCAAAACAAAGAATCCTATTACTAATAATACAAGAATAGGTAGAGATCTCAACACCACACTCACAGAAATGGATCACCTAACTAGAAGCTTTTTCAAAAATAAAAAAAAGAGCTTTGAATGACATCTTGGAATTTTGGACTTCAAAGTTACAAATAGAACATTCAGTCCTAAAACCTCAGAATGCCATTGTTATCAATACAGATGTAACTTTCTCCAAAATAGATCAAATACTGGTTGATCACAGCTTTGTCATAAACCTTGAAATAAGGCAATGATAAAGTCAATTATCATAGGTTTCACTTACTTGTGGAACAGAAGGAATAACATGGAGCACATTAAGAGTAAGAAGGGGAAAGTGACGGTGGAGGAATTGCAAAGGGAGAGAACCACAACAAAATGTAAACTTAAAGAAGCAGAGGGTTTTAGAGGGAAAGGGGTTGGGGAGATTGTTGAGGCTTGTGGTGGTTATTAAGGAGGGCATATACTGAATGGAATAGTGGTTGTTATAATTAAACCATGAATCTAAGAACTCTACATAAAAAACTAATGCTGCACTGTTTGGTGACTTATATTACATATTAAAATATTTGAAAATAAATAAATCACATACTGGGTAACAAATCAGGTCTAAACCAATAACAAAATTCTGAGATTTTCTGGCATTTTTTCAGACAATAGTGCTTTGAAACTGGAGCCCGATCAGAAGAGGAATTTTAGGAGGAATTCAAACATTTGGAGGTCAAAGAGCACCCTGCCAAGGAATGATTGTGCCAACCAAGAAATTAAAGAAGAACTTAAAAAAGTCATTGAGACTAATGAAAATGAAAACACATTGGTTCAGAAACTATGGCATACTGAAAAGTTAGTCTTCAGAGTGAGTTATGTAGCCATCCGAGGTTCTCTCAAAATCTTAGAAAACCCCCAAGTGCACAGCTATACTTACCCCTGAAAATAGCATAGCAAATAGAGCTGAAACCAAGCATGAGAGGAGAAAGAATAAAGAATAGAGGAGAAATCAATGAAATAGACACTAGTAGAACAGCAGAGTCCAACAATAAATCTCATAGCTGGTTCTAGGAACAAATTAAGGAGATCGATAAACCTCTGGCCAGACGTAGCCAAAAGAGAAGATAAAGGACCTAAGTTAATAAAATCAGAAAGGAAAGGGGAGAGATCATGAACAATGCAAAAGAAACAGAATTTTTAGAACATATTATCGGCACCTATACGCCAACAAATTAGGCCATCTGGAAGAAAGAGGTGCATTCCTAGAAGCTTGTAATGCACCAAGTCTGAAACAGGAGAAAAAGGCAATCTGAACAAACCAATTACCAGCAAGGAAATTGAATCAGGAATCAAAAACCTCCCTAAAAAACAAGAGTCCAGGGTCCAATACCTTCTTAGGGGAATTCTACCAAACATTTTAAGAATAAATCATTCCTATTCTACAGAAGCTGTTTCCAAATAAATAAATAAATGGATGGAACTGGAAGGAAGGCTTCCAAATTCATTTTCTGAGCTCAAGCATTACCTTGATCCCCAAGCAGACAAAGACCCCAAGAAAAAGGAGAATTATAGATGAAGAACCCTGGTGAGCACTAATACCAAATTATTCAACAAAATGCAAGCCAGTAGTATTCCAAGGTACATTACAAGTGTTGTTCACCACCACCAGGTGAGGTTTATTTCTGGGATGTAAGGGAGGTTCAACATTCACAAATCAATTGATGTGATAGGTGATATAAACAAAAGAAAGACAAGGAAAATATCATCCTCTCATTTGGTGCAGGAAAAATTTAAAAAAAAATTGACAAATTACAACATCCTCTCATATTTAAACCTCCTCAAAATATAGGGATAGAGGGAACAAATATTATAGAAGCCATCTATGAAGAGCCCACAGCAAATATTATTCTCAATAGGTTTTTTCCCTTAAGGTCAGGAACATGACAGGGATACCCACTCTCAACACTTTTGTTGAACATAGCTTTAGAAGTCCTTGCCTCACCATTTGGACAACAATAACAAATAAAAAGGGATTCAAGTTTTCATAGAAGAAGTCAAATGGCCTCTCTTTGCATATGACAATATACTTTATGTGAAAACCCAAAAGACTCCACCCCTAAATTACTTGAACTCATTACAGCAATTCAACAATGTGATGATTCCAAAATCAAAGCACAGAAATCTCTTGCTACCCTATACAATAACAATGCCAATCGAGAAAGAGAAATGAAGGTGTCAATTCCATTAACCATAGCACCCAAACCCATTAGATGTCTAGGAATAAACCTAACCAAAGAGGTAAATGATCTCTACTGTATAAACTACAGAACACCGAGGAAGGAGATGTAGGAAGACGCAAAAAGATGGAAAAACATTCCATGCTCCTGGATTGGAAGAATAATCATTGTAAAAATGCATATGCTGTCCAGAATACTCTACATATTCAATGCAATCCTTATCAAAATACCTTCACATTTATTCACAGCCCTAAAACAAATAATCCTAAAATTTGCATGTAGCCAGAAAGGACCCCAAATAGCCAGGGGATTGTTGCACAAGAAAATCAACATTGGGGGCACCTGGTTGGCTCAGTGGGTTAAAGCCTCTGCCTTCGGCTCAGGTCATGATCCTAGGGTCCTGGGATGGAGCTCCACATCGGGCTCTCTGCTCGCTGGGGAGCCTGCTTCCTCCTCTCTCTCTGCCTGCCTCTCTGCCTACTTGTGATCTCTGTCTGTCAAACAAAAAAAAAAAAAGAAAAGAAAAGAAAACCAACATTGGGTGCATCACAATGCCTGGCTTCAAGCTAGTTATACACAGCTGTTATCATTAAGACAACATTATATGGGCACAAAAACAAACCCATCACTCAGTGGAACAAAATGGTGACCCGTGAAATGGACCCTCATGTCTACGGTCAACTCATCTTTGACCAACAGGAAAGAATATGCAACAGAAAAAAGACAGTGTCTTCAGTAAATGGTTATGGGAAAATTGGACAGTCAGATAGAGAAGGATGACACCAGACCATTCTCTTACACCATATGCAATGATAAATTGGAATGAATAAATAAATATAATATGAATAATTGGAATTATTGGAATAAATTGGAATAATTGGAATAATTGGGATAAATTGGAATGAATAAATAAATAAAATGGATGAAATACCTCAGTGTGAGATTGGAATCCTTCAAAATCCTGAAGGAAAACCCAGGCAGCAACCTCTTCAACCTCAGCCAAAGCAACTTCTTGTAATACACGTCTCTAAAGACAAGGGAAACAAAAGCAAAAATGAACTACGCTTTCTCAAGATAAATAGCTTCTGCACAGCAAAGGGACCAATCAAGAGAACTTCTGATGGAGAGAAGATATTTGCAAATGATATATCCAATTAGGGATTAATATCCAAAATACATGAGAGACATAATATTCAAAAAGTCTGAATAAATATATCTGTTTACCCACTGAATTAACCTTTAACTCAACTATTAAAACAGCTACACAAAGTATCAGAACTCATTTATAATCTTTGTCCTAGGGACATGTTCACCAATTGGCATTTTCACCTTATTCATGTATCTGTGGACATTCTTAAATCAATACACAGATAAAACACCAGGTATTCCCCTTAATCTACAAAGATGTCCTGAAATCACAATTGCTGGTAGGTTTTTGATGGAGTTATGTAAAATGTTAAGGGTAGGGATGAGAGAAAAGTATGCACACTGGTTTGAAAAATATTCAAATAAGTCTATTCAGAAAAATGACTTCATTCATAGGATGGTGGGAGGACCAATGTCAGCTCTCCAAAACAGCACATTTGTTGCTATGCAATATTAAAATGGTGTATATCTTATGGTATTTGTACTTTTATTTATCATCTGAGGTTGAGATATTTCTCGAAATGCTTAAGATGATTTTAACCATTATTATTGTAAAAAACCTATTTCATTAAATTATTAGAATTAACCATTGGTACATTCAAGCACTGAATTAACTATGGAAGTTCAAAGGAAAATCTTATTTGTCAAAGTCGATTTAAAGATAAATATGCTATATATTTCATACTATCAAATAGATATATGATTAAATGTCAAAAAGTAAGTCAATTGTTTGCATAATTACGTGCTTTAAAAAAAAACACGAAGCTCTCTTTAAATTCAAAACAAAGCATGATAGAATTCTTGAAAGACTTTATGTTGTACCTTCTAATCTATTATGAAATTGTAGTAAATGTAGCAAAAGTGATATTTTAATCAATGGGTGATATCTACAAGCATCAATGTACTTCTTTTTCAATTTATAGTAAGTTAAACTAAGGTCTACACTAAATGATACTCTATGCATGTAAATGTGATCAGTTTAAAGTAATAATAATTATCTCTGGCAAAACATATATTAAATAAATGAAAGCAAATGAACCTGCCAATATGAGAATTTATCTGAACAAAGAGATATTTAGAAAAATAATTTAATTTGAAACAGACATATTATCACTGACTAGTACAGCTAACAGGGCGTAACTGAAAAGTTCCTCTAAGTTAAATTAACTCCTAAGAGTACGATCTTTTTCAAAAGATGTGGTTATTGGTTTTTGTGTTTTTCCTCTCTTTCTTAATCATGACCTGTAGTGTTGTAAATCTGCCTCACAAAATACATCCTAATAAATTTTCTTAAAAAAATAAAAAGTAAAAAGACTAAGACTCCCCCATCAGTTCTAGGGGTGCATTGTTCTTGGTGCAGTCACGCACCCCTTCTGTTTCCGCACTGGTCCCATCACTGACCAGTGAAGGCGCTGTCTCTCCCGCCCCGCCTAGCTGGGCTCCATGAAGAACTGCAGGCCCAGGGTAACGCCTTGGCCCTGATCAGGAGGAGCCTGGGCCGGCCCCATGGAGAACGAGGTGCCCCCGGGGCAACACTGCCAAGACCTGCTAGGCTGCGGCTGCTGATGGGGAGGTCGCCAGGGCCGCCTCCTCCACATCTCCCCTGAAGGCTGTGGACCACACGCTCTCCCAGCTGAGAGACCCTAAGAAACAGGAAGACATGCTTCTCCTTCCAGAAGTCCTTCTGGGGGAGCGGCTTCTCCTTCAGGAAGAGAGAGGAGGCCACCTGAGTGTGGGTGGCAGGCCGCGGGCGTGGCCGGAGCCTCCTGCTAAAGGCTGTGCCTTAGACTGGGACTCCAGGGGCAAGGCTACAGCCACTGCAGAGATAGGCCAGGCCTCGGGGAGCAGGCAGCAAGGCAGGCAGGGAGGGGGCCCCTCGGGAGCAGGGGCTGCGGGGGCAAACCACAGGAAGCCCAGCCCCAGGAAAGGGGGAGTCTGGTCAGCCGAGTCAGCCTGTGCAGCCCCCACACAGGAAGCCCAGCCAAGTGCAGTCTGGAAGCCCCCTGGTAGTAGTGTGGAGGTACCAGATTTAAATGGGCGCCCCACATAAAAATAGGGTGTCCTCCCAAAATAAATCCCAGCACCCGCCATAAACCAGACACCTGGTGTAAAAGCAGCATCTGACTTAAACCTGGAGCCTGGCGTAAACCAGCATCTGATGTAAAAAATGGGGAACCAAAAGCACGTAATATCTCCCCTCCACAAGCCCCTGCTGCTGTGGAGGGAAAGCGCCAAGATGATGCCCACCAGTGTCCCGCGGGGGAACCTCAGCAGGCTCCAAAGTCAAGTCCAGCCAGATGCCTGCACCAGTTCTCTATATCATGTCCTATTAGTGGTGATAGGAAAACAAACAAAACAAAACAAACAAACTTCAGGAGAATGAAAACTTCATAACAATTATGGAATATGTAAATATTCTCATAGACTCTAGAAAAATTGTTGTAAGAATTTGTAGAAATGGTTTGTAAATATCACAATTCTTTTTTTCCATACTTTAATAGGGCATCATAATTTCCGTACTAAGGCAATAAACCTCAGCTTGACTTTGAAGCTTGGTGATCCATAGTTGATGGTGAATTTCTGGAATCCTGCTAATGTCTATCTTAATTACAACTCCCAGAAAACATTTTTTTTCCTCCACATGATGTATGTAATCAGAATTTAGTAGTCTGCAATGGGTTATCTCTTCTGAAGTGAGCTAGTAAGGAATGGCTTAACTCACCTTTACTGTGGAATCAGCCAGGAAGATCCAGCTTAACAACTTTCTAAAAAGAGAGTAAGGATCCAACCTCAGCTTTGCATAAAATTTTTCTGTTTTAACTTGTACGTTTATTTTATATTATGTTTTCTTAGTGTTTTGTGACTTACAAAGCATTTTTGCTTTTAATCTTTATTATACCTTTTTTAGGTAGGTAGAGAAATATATTCCTGATTTAGTGTACTTTCTACTACTTCCCTAAATCAGTGTGATTTCTACTCCATCATACACATTTATCTCTGAATAGCCCCAACACACTGTAAGCTTTGTAAGGCTGGAAGCACATTTTATCCTTTTTTGTATCACATCAGTGCCCTTAATAGGAAAATGTAATGTGCTTTTGTTGATTTATCCATTGTAAGAATTTAATACAGGGGAATTCAAAATACCTAGACAACGTGCCAGATTTGGTAGACTCTTTTAGGATTAAGCAAATTCTAAATTTTTAAGACCCCAATCAGTCAATTCCCAATGTGTATTTGAGAAGTGAAATCCATAACGTTAGTATGAAATATAAGTGTCTCCATGCCTGTTTAATATTTAGCTTTACATCATTTCCTGAAACATAGTCTGTTCTTATAATGTTGAAGGTAAATTACAGAGAAATCACTATATTATTTACAAATATAAAGAAATGCAGTAATTGGCTGTCATCTAGACTCTCCAGGAATTGCCTTTATCATTAGAAAATTTTATAAGAATATATAAATGTGTGAAGAGACAGTCTATCTGGAAATAACAAGCAAAGGACCAATGCTGTCGGTTTTTCTCATTGACATCTAGGATATTTGCACAGATAAAATTCTTAGCCACTTAAAATGTTTCACCACACTTGAGAGTCAGCACAGTGTTGAGTGGCATAGAAATGAAATGATATGGTTCTGAGTCCTGAGTGTGATATTAAGCATTTGTCCAAATTTCTGCAACTCATGATAATTATACATATTTCACATGACATTCATAACAATTAAATTAGATTATATTATTGTACTTTGTACATTGAAAGGCATTAAAAATGTTAATTATGATTTGTTGGAAGTTTTGGGAATGTCATCAATATTTTGCATAATATGTTACTCCAAGACTTAGTGGTGTGAAAAAAAATGATGATTTTATTTCCTTGTACTTTCGTGGCTCACAAATTTGGAAATGGTTTGATTGGGCATCTCTTGATTGGGTCTGTTGTGCAATTATGACCATATGTTGACTCTCACTGTAGTCATCTAAAGACTTGAGTGACGTTCAGGGTGGCTCACTCACATGACTGGGAACTGAAGCGGGTGTTAAGCTAAAACTGTAGCTGGGGCTGGAAGAGCTTCTTTCTTTATTCCTCCTCTTCAGTGTGGTGGTTTCAGGGTACCCATTTATTAAATGAATTCCCTAGAATGAGTGTTCCAGGAAAGCCAGATAGAAGCTTTGGAGGTCCTGCGGCATCACTTAGTCTTCATCTGCTTGGTTATAAGCAAGCCATTAATGTTTTAAAAGGGAAGATAAACTCCCGTATTTCAATGGGATGAGTATCAGTGATATGACAGATATGTTTTAAAATCACATCTTGTCATTAGAAAATTCAAAGTAGACAAAAAAAGAAAATTCAAAGTAGAGAAATTACGTGGGCATGTTTTGGAAAATGAGTTAGACCATGTATTTACAAAATATTTAAAGAATATTTTCCTGTTCCTAATTATATTCTATACTAACATTATTTTGAGAAAGTGGTGGTGGGATTTCTCATATTGTATAGAGAACCATCTTGTTCACTAATTAAATTCTCTATGTCCTGTTATTTGAGGGTATGACCTATCCCTGTATATCTTCTTTGTTGCTTAATAGGGTGCAGATTTGCTTTTTGAAGAGTTTCATTTGATTCATTTACTTGAGCGTCAAGGCTTTGCCATTTTCAATAGGCAAATATTCCTATATTTTGTCAGTTTAATGACCAATGACTCTATACTATTATTAGCTTGGATCTCTTTCAGAGGCCAATTCTCCCAGCAGGTGATTAGGTTTTATCTCAGGGCTCCCAGGTGGGGATTTTACCAGCCTGCTTTGCAGCAGTCCCCCAGGTACATCACAATTGCACCTTCTCTGTCTGGTGCTCCTATACACTGGCTGCCAGGTGCAGTTTATTCTTCCAGAGAAGGATTAGCTTATTTGCATTCATATGTGCTTTGTCATGATGAAGGATGGGCAGGGAAAGTTGCTGGTGGCACAATTCCTGCCCCTGGTGAAGCCAAACCTCTCACTGTGAAGTCCAGTGGGCATATTTTGAGGAGGCTTCCTGCCAAACAAAAGGCTCTATTGTTTCATTGTTCCCAGAAAAAAACAAATCTTTTCTGTAAGGGCTTCAGAATTTCCAGCATTGGGTTAAGAAAGTTGAAGGAAGTGCATGTTTCATAAAAGAATAGGAGAAGATAGCTAGCATATCTTCTACTGACATGTGGGGAATAATGTTTTTGTGATTGCTGTTACTGTGTTCAATTCATCTCCTTTAGACAGCCTTTTTGTTAAACTTTTCTGATTCTTGAGAGCCCCTGACTCTGACCACTGACCCATGTGGCAGTAGATTCTCATGGCATCTTAGGAAGTACATGCCCACCACCATGAGCTGCCTGGGAAAATTTCTGCAATATCTGGCTAAAAGGGAGAGATTTCAGAATGCAGGTGCTGCCACAAAACAATACATGGTGTTGGTTACCTTATATTGATTACCAAAAATATTGACATTGACCACTGTCTGACATCATGTAGTATGGTGAAAAGTCATTTACTGTGGCAGAAAGAGTTTAGGCACAAGCTATTATCTGATTTTATTTCAAATTCCTGTAATTTCTGAAGGTGTGACCTAGGGCAAGTCATGCAGTATCGCTAAGCCTTGGTGTCCTCAACTATAAGTTGGAGATGATATTACAGATTTGTAATGTTATTGTCAACATTCAATGAAGTGCAGTGCTCAGTGGTCAAATGAATGCTGCTGAATCAACCAACTGTCTGATAAATGATCCCAGATTATGGCAGAGGGCAAAGTGTGGTTGGAAATGACTCATTGGAAATACTATCATCTGACTCATTAGAAATACTAATTTTAAATTGAACCCTGGTTGCTTGGACTAAATAAAATTAACTTCCCCTTTTCAGTCAACCTGAGAATAATTTGTGTTGTTAATTGGATTAGTCAGGAGTTGGTCAGAAGAAAGGAAATTACTTCAGGTATTTCAAACTGGAAGGGAATCAGTACAGGGGATTAGAGGGTTTAGTATGGGCTTTTTGGGTGGATGATAAAAATGTTCTAAAATTAGATTGTGATGAGGGTTGCACAACTCTGAATATACTAAAAACCATTGAATTGTGCACTTTAAATGGATGATTTTATCATATGTAAATTTCAATAGGGCTTATAAAAATAAAATCAGTGTTTAACTTATTTTAAAAATGAATTGAAGGGGCACCTGGGTGCCTCAGTGGTTTAAGGCCTCTGCCTTCAGCTCGGGTCATGATCCCAAGGTCCTGGGATCGAGCCCCACATTGGGCTCTCTGCTCAGCGGGGAGCCTGCTTCCCCGCCCCCTCTGTCTCTGCCTGCCTCTCTGCCTACTTGTGATCTCTCTCCCTGTCAAATGAATAAATAAAATATTAAAAAAAAAGAATCTCTAAAAATGAATTGAAGGGGTAAGGGAGAAATCATCTGTAATACGTTCAGGAATTTCAAGGTATCTCTGCCAGTGAGTCCATTTGCCCACATACCTGAAGTGGGTGATATGCAGGAGGACATTTTGAAGGGCTTAGCAAATTGCCTCATCTGCCATTTGCCGAATCCCTCACTTTCCTCCACCCCTGCTTCATGGGAATTGTTGGTTGCTTCATTTTCACCTTCCAAATCTCTGTGGTGTACCCCTCACTTTGGTTTAAAGGACAATGACACTGACCAAAATTTCATGGACAATTTGTGGAAGTGGATTAGTACCTGATGTTTGAGGAAATAACTTTGTAAACTTGAACATACTGTATTATGGATTTTTTTTTCTAGAAAACAAACATTGCTTCATAGGATTCAGCCTTTAGAATAATTTATCAGGGAAATATTAAAGTGATTTAAGGAAATATAGGTGGATACAAATTCAATTTGGATTACAACCTCTCTGAATTACTGCTTTATAATAAACAGTGAGCTGTTTTCTAAAGCTTTACTCTGGCTGGGATTGTGGAGGAGACATAATGTGCTCATAAGGCCAAGCTGCTGGTCTCTTCTGAAGGGTAGATTCTCTGGCTCTTTAGCTCCTGGTTTCTACTTTAATAGAAAAGTTGTTAGGTAATCAGCTTTGAGCCAGTAACTCAAATCCAACAGACATGTGAACTGCATTGCAATCCATGTTGATAGTTTGTTTGATTAATTGACAAAATGGCACACTTAATCTATAATAACATGAGAAGAATCCATAAAAAAAACAATACAAAACAAAACAAAAAACCTGTACCACTTTAGGTCTTCTTTTTTTCCATTCAGGGAGTGCTCTCTGTAAATAGGGAACCAGGGAGATAAGTCGTGGAATGAATATTCTCTTTTCAACTTGATGAAAAAGATTTTCTAACATACTTCTGCTGAGCTTTGGTGTTTGGAAAGATGAATGTTTTAAGGATTGGTAACCTTTCTGGAAAATTCTATACCCATGTTTAGACAAAGCTCCCTCCTTTTTGAGTAGCCTGGCATGATTTTTGGCACATTCAACTGTGTTCTTCCTTGTGCCTCCTTCCTCATATATAATGACCAGATATAGCCACCACTGTGTTTGACCTTATCCTCTGAGGACATTGTTCCTGTCTCCATTCCCTGATTTCCTTTCCATAAATGCATATCCATATTGTATCGGTTATATCCTTGGATTGCCCTTGAGGTGCAAAAAATCTAAAGGAAGCAGACTTTGTCTAGACAGACTGTAGCCCCATATAATTGGGATGGAAGTAGTGATTTCAAATGAAATTTTGAACTAGAAATCTGTTGAACTGTTTTGGGTATTTTTTTTTCATGACATTTGAACCATCTTTAAAGCTCTATTAATCAGGCCTCCTTTCTATCCCAGGCCTGACTGCTGACCCTGAGCTGGGAGTAGAAGTTAACCCTTCTGTGACAGTGAATTAGTGTTACTTCTGTATGGATAAAGACTCAGATTCATGGATAAAGACAAAAAATGGAAATCTGATGTCTCTTACAAAGGAGAAGTTAATATCATTAAAGTCGTTAGTGGTAGATAATGTTTTATGTGCATCCTATATTGAGTAGAGGCAGCTGGTGTCCTCAAAAGGGTAGATTTTTTTTTTTTCATATGTGTAAATGTGTGTGCGTACACATGCATGTATAGCTTTAGATATACTGTCCACAGATATTCAGATTGTTAAAGAAAATGATTTTGGAACAATACTGTCGTTCTTACATGCTTTCCTTTCCTTTGAGTGTTTATTGGACAATTACCATATATTTAAATGTGATCTACATGTGTAATACGACAGATTCAGATTTGGGGCTCATGAGAACTCCCTAAGATCACATTTGGCAAGGAGTGTCCACTTTCTTTCAGTGTCCATGAAAAAAATGAAGCAAAATAGCAGGCAATGGAGCAATTGTGATACACGTAACATGTGTGTTAATGGTCAGAGTTGGGTTGAGGAAGAATTAGAGGGAAAAGGAACAAAAACTCATTACTCTGCCCCTACTCTTCTTGCAACAAATTGTATTTTCATTTCTTTCCAACTTCCCTGTACTTGTGCTCATGCATTTCCCTGACAAATTATAATAACCTTTAAAGAAAACTTATTTCATTTGTTCCCCTCGAACCACTTTTAATAACTCACGAGGTACACATTTTAGTAACTCCGGAGGTAGACTAATTATTTGTAATTCTTAAGCTAAATGATGAGTGTGCTTTGTAAAACTACTTTTGGTAGCGAGAAAATTCAGGTTATTAAGTTATCTCTCTCAGTGGTTTGAATATGGCTTGCAAAAACATCTGTCCAAATCCTAATTACTAGAAACTATGAATGTCATCTTATTGGGAAAAAGAGTCTTTGTAGATGCAATTAAGGTAAGGATCTTGAGATAAAGAGATCATCCTGGATTATCCAGGTGGGTTCTAAATGCATGAAGTTTCTTGTGAGAGACATGTGATATAGATTCCAAGAGAAGAGAGGGAGAAGCAGCAATACCATGGAGAAGGGATGCAGCCACAAGCCAAGGAACAACATTACTGGCAGCCACTGGAAGCTGGAAGAAAGACTTGGAATGGACTATCGGCCCATGATAGTACCCTGAAGCAGTGTAGTCCTGCTGGTGTTTTTGATTTTTGGACTTTTGGGCTCTAAGACTGTAAGATAACAAGTTTTTGTTTATTTACCAAGTTTGTAACACTTTGTTGCCACTGCCCTAGGAAACTAACACACCCTAGTTCTTTCTGGACAAGTCCCCTAGACACCACCCTCCCTGTATCTGGAGCACATAGGAGGCTAAGTCCTGTTCTAGGTTTCCTGATGTCACTTTCTTAAACGCCTTACAGCCCCATGCCAGAGGGTTCTCCTTGGCATAGATTCCAGGGGCAGTGAATACATGTCCTCCCTGAAATCAAAACTATAGTTGCTGTACTGTCCAGAGAACAGCTGGTCCCAGGAGTTGAGGGTCAGGAAGGGTAGGTGCTCCTGTTAAACCTCCTGTTTTATTTTTATTTTTTATTTTTTAAATCTGCCAGAACCCTACGTTTATTGCTGTTCAGAACTGAATCCCTATAGGGAGACAAGGTACTCTTAGACAACAGAGACTATTTCAAGACAACAGCCAAACATAGTGATGACAGTGCAATAGAGAAGGAAATCATAGGGAAGGGAGTGGTTGTATGTTGACAGATACTTACTGGAGGAATGAAGTCATGAGCTCAAGTGTGATAAAAAAATTAGTAGAGGGTTTGAATAAGTAGTGTGTGGAAAGGAATATATATTTAGGTGGCAACACAGAAGAAAGAATAGCAGAAGGGACGGAAACTAGTGATTGCTTGAAGGGAAGACCAGGAGAACCATGTTGAATGCTAGAGTGTTCAGTTGCCATCAGAGGAAATTGGGCTTATCAATCTAGGGATGCACTGAGGTTTGGTAAGCAAGGTAGTGAGGCTGCATGCTTTTAAGAAGTTATCACCAATGAGATGGTGATATTGTGTATGACATCCACTACTCCTTCCAAGTCTTCTCCTTCAGCAAAACTTCCCTGACTTCTCCAGGCAAGGATAAGTGTCCTCTTTCCCTGGGTATCCCATGCATAACTCCATCACTGCTGTGGAGTATCCCTCTCTGAGGTTTGGAGTCCTCCTAGCTTCAGAAGGCCCCCAAGGGAAGTGCATGTCATGCATCTAGGATTAGGCATGGCTTCTGATGGATGCTTGAGTTCTGGCAGGAACTCAGCTGATTTTCAGGAGTGACACCCCTAGGATATTAAAGACCCATGTTTCAACTACAAAGCTGTAGTACAGCCAGAAGCTGTACATAAGTGTTTTAAGGCATTATTCATGCTTGGACAAAGCATGACCATGATGCCTATCTTTGGAAGAACACTCTTTCCCATTTTCAGCTTCTGCACATGGCCCCCCTAAGTGGAAAGCATGTTTTCCTTGAGTCAGTGTCAGATTCAGAGGAAATATGTGGCTAAAGGACAGGGAAATTGCCTGTTTAATTGAGTGTTTAATTGAGGACTAATTGTGCACTGAAAACTGTGTTTGAGATATTATGCTGAGGAAGAGTTGTTCTGGCTTGGATATCACTGAGCTTGTGTTCTGTCCACTTTCTTCAAAGTGTGCAATGTGTTAGGGTGAAGGAAAGAATGAGCCTGGGACCAAAGATTTATTGGCAGGGTTGGTGGGAAACACACCAGTTACCCTCCTCTCTGGGAGACATGAAAGGGAGACACATTAAAAAGGAATGGGTAAGGATGGGGTTGGAGAGAGAGGAGAACAGAACCTAACAGCCTGTATGCTGTCTTTGCTGTGTGAGCTGTTGGATGCAGATGACAGTACAAAAAATTTGCTGCGATGGATGCATAAAACAGAGTTCCTGCCTTAATGTCTTGGGTGAGAGACAGGAGATGTGCATTTCCTGGCTTTTGTATGTCTGAGCAGTTTGCAAATACCAGTCACGTAGCTTAGAGTGCTAGCTGTATAGTTTCCCCTCTTACCATGGCTCCCTCTTCCAACTTAGAAGCAACGAGGATGCATCCCCTAAAACAGGTTTCCAAATATCTAGATACATTTGGTCCTTTAGAAAAAATGGACAATAGTGGGAAGAACACGGACTTAGAGTCAGAACATCCTGGGACAGAATTTTGATCCATAAAGGGGCATTGTTTATAACCACGTATAGACACTGAGCTCTCTGGATCTTTGCTTATTGTGAGGGGGAAGGACAGATGGCATGTAAGTGCTTAGGAATAGCCTTGTCTGCCAAACACAGAAAAGTCAAATAGTAAATTTGCATAAGTTTCTTTCCAATTCCTGAAGATATTTGACTCAGTGCAGAATCTGATACATACCTGATACATCTGATACTAAGAGGATTTGTTCAAGTTTCAAGTTTGCAAAATACATATATATATGTATATACACATACATACATACATACATATGTGTATATATGTATGTATACATATATACATACATACATATGTGTATATATGTATGTATACATATATACATATATATATATACGTATATATGTATATATGTACTTTGCAAAGTTGAAACTAAGAACAGTCCAAATTGTCTTAGATCACTGTATGATGAAATGGTGAAGAATTTCCTTCAAAACAAAGAACACTAACAGTCAGAAATAAGTTAGAAATAAGTTTTCAGTGTTGATTCCACTGATTTTCTTATCCTTTTATGTAAATACTGATTCTGACTTGAATGCTCTTTTTAAGGTTTTTATGGGCTAAAACAATTCACAATACTCAGACAAAGAGAGGGGTAGGTGGTGCGTGGGTAGATCTGCAGTACAGCTGGCATGAAGGTCAAGGTTCTTTGGAGGGATGGATCTTGCTGATTTCTTTTTCAATTTCATTGAAATATACTTAATATTCAAAAAGTTGCATGTATTTAGTGTGTACATTTTGATGGACTTGTACATATGCTTACAATCTGTGATAACCATCACCTCAAATAAGGTAATAAGCATATCCATCACCTCAAAAGCATTCTTATGTTCCCATGCCGTATTATTATTTGTGGTAAGAACACTGACTGTTAGCATGAGATGTACCGTATTAGCATGACTTTAAGTGCACAACATTGTATGGTTAATTCTAGCCTCTAAAGTTAGAATTATGCAAGACAAATAAGCTCTGGAGACCTCTACAACATAGAGTTATATATTTTTTTTAAATATTTTATCTATTTATTTGAGAGAGAGAAAAAGCATGAGTCGAGGTGGGGCAGAGAGAGAGAGGGAGAAGCAGGCTCCCCTCTGAGCAGGGAGCCTGATGGAGGGCTCAATCCCAGGGTCCTGAGATCATAACCTGAGCCAAAGTCAAAGGCTTAGCTGACTGAACCACTCAGGTGCCCCCATGTTTTATGATTAAAAAAAAAAAAATGATGGTAATTCACTGTAGTGTGCTTCAATGGGGTCAGTTGACTCAAGTGTAATGTTCTAGGAAGGAAAGAACATTTAGAGTCGTGACCTAAAATTAACAACAACAACAAAATCACAGGGTGCCTGGGTGGCTCAGTTGGTTAAGCATCTGCCTGCTGCTCAGGTCATGATCCTGGAGTCCTGGGATTGAGTTCCACCTCGGGCTCCTGCTTGGCAGGGAGTTTGCTTCTCCCTTTGCCCTTCATCCCGTTCACGATCTCTCCCTTTCTTTCAAATAAATAAAGAAAATTAAAAAACAACAGAAACATAGAAGATTGGTAAGAACCTTAGATGAAAACACAAAACAACCACTACAACAAAAAAGAATGTTGAATGGGATAGAAACTACAGCAAAAAAATATATACCATTTATATGATTTATATGTAAATGAGTTTCATTTACATCATAAATATTTTAAAACTGATATTAATGTTTCTTAAAATTTCCATAGTTCTTTCTGCCAAAGCAATTTAAAAAGTTAACTTTTATATTGTCCTTCATTCTTAGTGCTTCATTTATTGAGTACCAGCAATATGGCAGAGAGTATTCAACGTTACAGTGAAAAAAGCTAGACTTTAAATGTTTAAATAAAACATCTTGGGGGAACCTGGGTGGCTCAGTTGGTTGGGCATCTGCTTTGGGTTCAGGTCATGATCCCTGGGCCCTGGGATCAAGCCTCATATTAGGCTACCTGCTCAGCAGGGAGTCTGCTTCTCCCTCTCCCTCTGCCTGTGCTCATGTTCACACTCTTGCTCACTCTCTCAAATACCTAAATAAAATACTAAAAAAAAAAAAAAAACATTTTTGATGGGGAAATGGGGACAGTGAACAAGCACGCAGTATGCTTCTAGACACTGGGAAGTACTACGATGGCAAACAGAGGGCTTAGAGGATACTAAGGGGTACTGGTCTGTTGGAGACATGCTGAAGACATATCTCAGGAAGGCCTACTTGAGGAGGTGACGTTAGAGACAGACCTAATTAAATAAAGGAGGAAGGTATATGGAGTTCTAGAGGAAGAACATTCTAGGTACAAATAACAGAAAAAAACAAAGAAATTGCATTTTTATGGATAGGAAGGAGCATGTAACATACCCAGAACAAGAAGCCTATGTGGTTCAAAGAAAGGATAAGGGGAGAGCAAAAACGTAGAAAGACACCTATAGGCCATAGGTTTTTGTTCTAAATTTTTGAAGCTATCATTGTTAATTTTATGTGTGAACTTCACAAGTCTACAGTGCCCTATTGTTTGGCCAAACACCAGTATAGATGTTCCTATGAAGGTGTTTGTTTTTTTTAAATATGATGAACATTTAAATCAGTAGACTTTAGGTAAAGCAGATTACTCTCCTTTATGTAGTCAGGCCTCATCTAATCAGCTGAAGGCCTTAAGAGAAAAGACTGGAGAGGAGGGAATTCTTTCTCTAGCCTGAAATGCAATAATTCTTCCTGAGAATTCAGTCTAGAGACTTGAGATTACAACATTACCTATAGATTACCTCTAGCTGGTATTTTTAGGCTGCTGGCGCACTCCAGATTCTGGACTTTCCAGTATCCAAAAATGCATTAGCCAACTTCATTCTTACCTTCCCCCACCACCTCTGCATGATTTTATTTATTTATCTGACACAGAGAGAGAGAGAGAGATGGAAAGGAGAACAAGCCTTCAGAATGACAGACAGAAGGAGGCTTCCAGCCAAGCATAGAGCCCAACACGGGGCTTGATCCTAGGACCCTGGGTCATGACATGAGCCAAAGGCAGAGGCTTAACCAACTGAACCACATAGGCATCCTGCCAGTTTCTTGAAATAAATAAATCTCTGTCTCTCTGTCTCTTGTCTCTATGCGTCTCTTTTCATCCTATTATTCTCTTTCTCTGGAGAACTCTGACCCATATAGAAGCTGTCAGATTGACTTGAACAAGGGGATGATATGATCCAATTTGCATTTCAAAAGATCTGTCACTCTTGGAAGTAGGAGAATTGACTCTTGGCAGCAAGAGGGGAGTAGAGAGACTAGCAGGAAGGCTGTTTTGTCTTGTAGGCGAGACCTCACAGCAGCCTGGAAGTGATTGGAGATTGTGGGATATGAGAAATATTTTGCAGGATTTTTAGACAGATCAGATGAAGGATGTGAGAGAGACAGATAAAGCAGAGCTTATGTTTTGGGCCTGAGCAGCTGTGTGAAGGGTATGCTATTTATAAAGGTAGTTCTGGGAGCCTGGGTGAGGAGCAGGTGTGCACTGGAGGGAAAGGCATGGGGGGAAGATGTATTAAGGATACAAAGTTTTACTTTAAGCACATTAATTTCATGTTGAACATTTGCTGTCCACATGGAGATAAAGGTAAGATTGTTAGCTACAGGCCCATGTCTCTGTACAGGGTTAGTTAAGAGCACAGCTTCTGGAGCTGCAACATCTGGTGTGGAATCCCAAATCCACTTTTCACCTGAACCTCGCTGTCTTGGTGTTCTTATCCGGAAAACAGGTTGGTAATAAATATGCCTTATTGAAGTGACATGAGCCACTGAACACTTGTAATCTCTTAGAATGTGCCTAGATGATCACAGAAAATGTTATATTATTATTACAGTCAGAGTTTTATTTTTCTGGCCCATCCAATAAATTGCTAGATGGAGATAAGGGCCTGGGAATGACTGCTTTGCATAGTTTTTGGTTGCCACCCTAGAGGTCAAACTATAAACTGAATTTGGGTGAAGCCCAGGCATTGTCTTCCTTTGCCTGGACAGTGAGCATTGATGGTGTTACTTAGAGTGGTGACATCAGAAAATTGTGCTTTGATATTATACTTTGTAGCAGATTAAAAAATCAGCTGCTCTGATGCAGCCCTACTCCCCCCAAATTACCCCTTTACCTTTACTACTTTGTTTTTTTTTCCATTGCACTCATTATCTTCTCATATACTATTTATGACATGTTTATTTATTTGCTTATTTTCTGTCACCTCTTGGTGGAGTATGAGCTCTAGGAGGTCAGGGATTTTTTTTTTTTTTTTTTTTTAATTTTGCACACTGTTAGCACCTGCAAGAGGGCCTAGAGGAATGAATGATGTTTCCTGGTGCTTACCATTCCCTTTGTCTCTTTCTTATTCTATTTCGTCAAGTATTTTTCCCATGAGAAAACTGTATCAGAACGAACACCAGACATGAGTATGATTCTCTGGACCTTTCTGACTTGTACAGAATGTCTGTTTTCATTGATGCAAAACTCTTCCATGAAATGGAATTTCAGATGTAGCCTCTGGTGGCAGTTTCAATTTTGACTTTGGAAATCAATTTCAGAATTGCCATAGTCTCCTGAAAGTGATGGTACTTTTTGCTGTTGGTTGGCCATTCGGTTTCTCAGCCAGTCTATGTGAGGACACTATTCCACTCCAATTGTAGATTCTGATCACACAGTTTTATTCAGCAATATTTGTTGATCAGGGGCATTGAAAGCTATGCAGGGTGGAGGTTGATACATGGCCCAGTCAGTGTATGACTTATGAAACATATTGCAAGTCCAAGGCACTGTATTGATTCTGCCGAATGGACAGGAAACTGACTTTCATTGCCCAGAACCCTCTAATGTGCTCCTTGTCTGTTTCTTCACAGTGGAGCACTTGCATCATGCAGCTTTGTTCCACAATCATTACCTTTTATTTCCTTTTACGTTCCTTCCTGATTTTAACATAAGTGTGAAGAGTGGACAAACTGGTGTCTTTATTTAGCACAAAAATAGAAGTCCTGTTTCAGTGTCAGCTCTTCAGATACAATTGCTTTTATCTTCTCTCACTGCATGTTTATGGTACATAGATAGCATTTTCTTGGACGTGTAGGCCTTGTGTCAATGTAATTTAGAGTTAATCCTTATTCCGTTTATGCCAGCACTTATTACCACCCTTATCAGATTGTATTGCATGGAGTATTTAAAGAATATTTTTCATTTGTCCTGATCAGATTAGGATTAGAACTGTTTTCTTATTTCTCATGGCGGTTATACCAACCAACACATCATGGCACATGGTTGGAGTTCCACAAATGATGGTTGAAGAGTTAATTATTCATTCCTGAGGCTGTATGGGAAGGGGCACACAGTTTGCTCTCAGGTCTTCCTTTTATCTATAGAATGAATTATAGTCTGAAATATGACATTCCTCATCAGCCATTCTCTTTGTTCTTGAAAGTAGGTGTGGACTGGACCTCAAGATACCACATGGAAAAAATAACTTCTTTCAGGATTAGATTACAGTTCTTTGTGTCTTTGAATTCCAAGCATGTTTTATTTAATTAGAGAATGGTTATTCTGTTCTAATGACTAAAATTATAGGGCTTTCTAGATGTAAGGAAGCTTACCAGTCTTCTACTAGAGAATGTTCATTATACAGTTATGTAGTCGGGCTTGAGAATTTAGGGACAGACTCCAAGCCACAGGCCATCAGCTCACATAAGAAGGAAATTGATGGCTTCTGAGCTCCACCATGATATTTGAGTTTGGTTTGGTGGTAGATAATAAACTTATCTGAGGCAGAACATTAACAGTCTAAGTATACCGATGTGCCTTAATTTTTTTTTTAACTTGAGTATAGATAATGCACAATGTTATGTTAGTTTCAGGTATACAACATAGTGATTCAGCTTCTCTGTATGTTATACTGTGCTCATCACAAGTGTAGGTACTGCCACCAAACAATGCTATTACAATATTGCCTATATTCCCTATATTGTGCCTTTTATTACACGACCTATTCATTGTATAATTGGAAGCCTGTTTCTCCCTCTTGTCCTCACCCATGCCTTTCCTTTAGACAACGATCAGTTTGTTCTCTATATTTATGGGTCTAGTTCTGCTTTTTCTTTGTTTGTTTATTTCAAACGTGCATTCTTTTGCAGAGATGATATATGTGCCCCCTGAAAGTGGTCAGGCAGGGATAATAGTCTATGAGTTTGGTTTCTGCAGAACACTTGCTCAGTCCCTTTCTTGTGGCTGTTGATACTCAGATTTGTCCTGTCACCACCTAGGTCTTTGCTGTTGTAGTTCAGTTGACCCAAGGGGAAGAAAATTGAATTGAACGGCAGAAGATATGCAGACAGTAAGATACATCAAATAAACACCACCATCCCACAACACACCCTCAAGTGAAAAGGAAGGAAAATAATTCAAATAAAGCCTTCTAAGAATAATGATTCATTCATACTAAATGTCATATCTCTTGCCTTGGACCTATGATGTCATCATTATATAACATTCTAGACTGTGAAACTTATACTGTTTGATATTGCATCAAATGACAGGGAGCCTCATGGCTGTTGTTATATGTCTGGAGTATAATCATTTCAAATGGAACATAATCACTTATTTATGCACCAGTAAATGGGATTTTTATATGGCATATTGAATGATAAGTGGAAGGCAGAAAAATAAAGTGAAGGAAGAGAGGTAACATTGATGGATGGCCAACCTTGGACAAGTATAGGGATATCCTCTTTTACTTAATTAAATAAATTAAATTATATTAAGTTAAATTTTTAGTTTTTGAAGATTTTATTCATTTGCCAGAGAGAGAGCACACGTATAAGCAGGGAGAGTGGGAGGCAAATGGAGAGGGAGAAGCAGGCTTCCCAGTGAGCAAAGAGCCTGATGGGGGTCGATTCCAGGACCCTGGGATCATGACCTGATTGGAAGGCAAATGTTCAGTGGAATAAGCCATCCAGGTGACCCAGGAACATCGTATTTTAAATACACTCCCCAGATTTGCAAGCTATATCCCTAAAAGCCCATATGGAGCAGATGTGGGCAAAACCACTGGCACTAAGAAAATGGGGTCATGACCATGAAAATGAGGCATTTGCTTTTTGACATGCCCTTAGTCTTGTGCACATTATTCAAAAGTAAATGAATACGTACTAGAACCCATTTTCTTTAACTTTACTGAATTGTAACATTTATTTTTATTTGCATCTAGGAAGAATTCAGCCATGTGAATGGATATGTTAGCTTTATTTTTCCAGTACAAAAGCCAAATCTTTGGAGATGATTTTTTTAAGATTTTATTTCTTCAATTGACAAAGAGAGAGATCACAAGTAAGCAGAGAGGCAGGCAGAGAGAAGGTGGAAGAAGGCTCCCTGCTGAGCAGAGAGCCTAATGCAGGACTCCATCCCAGGACCCTGAGATCATGACCTGAGCTGAAGGCAGAGGCTTAACCCACTGAGCCACTCAGGCACCCTGATAGCGATTCAAGTGGTAGATAAGTTAACAAATTATTAAATTTAAATTCATTTAAATTTAAAGAGGAATCTTTTCTTTCCCACATTTTATTTTTTAAAGTTCATCTAGGCATTAGAATTTTTTGTACTAATTGAAGACATTTTGAAGCACTTTCCCTGGAAGTAATCTATACCATGTTATTGCTAGCTTCTCTAAACTTTTTCATTTTCTGGTTCTTAAAAAAGATGTGTTTTGCAGGTATTGACTATGATTATTAGAAAAGATAAGTATAGCCTTGGATCCTTTGTGGGGAATCTGCAGCTGGTTGGTGGCAAAAGCAGGTCTTTATTAAGTGACACCATTTGCATATCCACCAAATCTGAGAGGCTGAAAATCCAGTGCAAGAGAAAGTGATAGTTCTTGTGCATCGTGCCATGACTTTCTCTGCATGATAGTGAGGAGGAGAGGAGAAAGCCTGAACATGGTGCAGTAGCAGGATGCCCGGTCTGTGGACCCACAGACCTTCTTTCAGTAGTGTGGTAGACAGAATAATGGTCTTCTCAAATAAGTCCAAACTCTGTTCTCAGGAAACTGAATACATTACCTTCCATGGTAAAAGAGTTTTGAAAATGTGATTAAGAGCATGCACCTAGAGATGCATGGGGAACTTATCCTTAATGATCCAGATGGGCCCAGTGTAATCTGCCTTGGTCATTGAGGGATGGAATAGAAGAAGAAGGAAAAATTCAAAATGTGAGAGTGTGAGAGTGTTGTATTTAAAGGAGGAGGGGTCAATGAGCCAAGGAATGTGGGTGTCCTACAGATGTTGCAAATGGTCTTCAGCTGCTCTCTAGGAAAGAGACAGAGAATTCAGTTCTGCAACTACAGGAACTGAATTCTGCCAATAACTTGTATGAGCAAGAAAAAGGGTCCTCCCCAAGAGTCTCCAAAAGGGACACAGTCCTTGTAGTACCTTTATTGTAGCCTAATGAGACCCTCACCAGATGTTTGACCTACAAAACCATAAGCTGTTAATTTTGTGGTGATTTGCTACAGCAGTAATAGGAAACAAATACAAATGTTATGGAACAAATGAAAAAGGCTGAGAGAACACTCTCATTTGCATAGGCCACTTTCAGTACTTGGAACGAACTGCCATGGGGAATAAGGCAAAACGTTACTAACAACTCAGGCAAACATCCAGGTCTGTTAAAATAATGAATATAGATCCCATGCACATAAGAAACAGACTTGTTACATGTTATTGTAGAATATAGCTTTTCATTTTCAGACCAGCCTAGGAGATAGGAAACATAGCCTTTTTGGAGAGATATTTATAAAAAATAATTTCAGATTATCTTAGTGAACAATTTCTTGTGTCTAGGTAAACGTCATATGTAAATATGTCAATTGCAGTTACTCAAACTAACAATAATTTGTCATGGAAAAATGGTGTGCCTAGCAATTAGGTCAAGTTATTTATTTATTTTTTATTTATATATTAATTTGGCCAAGTGCTTTTTCTGTTGTAGTTATTGAATCTTCTATCAAATGTGTACTTCACTCTTGTCTTTCTAGCTCACTTATTTTAACCACTCTCCTTTTCCCTCGCCTTCTTCTTAGGGCTCTTGAATATCACCTACTTGTTCATTAGAGTCCTGTGTTTGGGGTTCTCCTGAGCATGCGGAACTCTATCCAAGTGTGCTCAGGACTTGCACAGTGATGTAAAGTGGGGGCACAGAGGCATTCTGACAGGCTGTGCCTGGATCATTGCTAGGTTTAATTGTACTGTGATTTCATCTATTCAATACATGAGTCATTTTTTTGGAATACAAACTGCTCTGGAGGTGGGATCTAAAAGTCTATGCAAGTTATGCTTACAGAGACAGGCCTAATGAGGTCCATCCTCAGTGCACCCTATATTGTTCAATCGGCATAAGCTGTTAGGTTTATGCTATGTGCTGTTTTGGGTTGTATATAAAATCTAGACAGATCTTTTCCTCCTTAGGTCCTGCAGACCATTTCAGGCCTGTTATTTATGGGATGAATGGTGTCCTCCTCCACAAATTCATATGTTGAAGCCCTAATCCCTGGTGTGACTAAACTGGGAATAGGGCCTATAAGGAGGTAAATTAAGGTTAAATGAACTCATAATAGTGGGGTCCCACCTGATAACACTAGTGTCCTTATAAGAAAAAAGAGACCAGAGGTCTCTTCCTCTTTCACAGAGGAAAGACCATGTGAGGACATTGCAAGAAGGAAGTTGTCTGTAAGTCAGGAAGAGACATCTCATCAGAAACTAAATTTACTGACACCTTGTTCATGGACTACTAGCCTCCAGAATTGTGAGAAGGTATTTTGAGAAGAATTGTGATAAGATACATTTCTGTTGTTTAAGCCACCCAGTCTGCAGTGTTCTGCTATAGAAGCCCTAGAAGATTAATATAAGACCACTTCTGGGTGTCTTCATTTAATCCTGAAAAGTCTTTGTAGCAAATTAAGCCTGGGGCATGTAGCATCATCTGCTTCACATCTGAAACCAAGTATCTCTGGCTGTTGTGTAAATAGTGACATAAAAAAGGAGGGTAAGAGTGGAAGTGGAAAGTCAGCCGAGAGGCTCCTATATTGATTCATGGGACAATGACATTTTTCATCATTTTATTATGTAAAGCAGAAATAATAACTTTAAATTGGGAAGTCTGTAACATATTCTAATTGTGCAATTTATAATATATGAAGGTAAGAATATATATCAATAATAGCACAGAGAATGGGGCTTTGGGGCTAGACTCATACTATTAAAATTAATACATTTTATGTAAGATGTTGCACTGTTAGCAAAAAAAATGATAGTGATAATTGTATTATTTGTGGTGTAACCTCTAAGTTAACATGAAAAAGATGCAGAGATATATAGCTAAAAAGCTGATAAAGAAACTTTGAAATACTGAGGATACTAAGGATATTTCATTAACTCAAAATGAGGCAGGAAATAAGGGATGGAAAAAAGAGAAACAATGAAACAATGAGAAATCAAATAGCAAACTAGTAAATCAAAATCAAGTTACATCTAAAATCATATTTAATTTAAATGGAATGAATATGCCAGTTAAATGATGGATTTTGTCTGACAGGAGGGAAAAAGAAAACAAGATCCAATTAAATCCTATATACAGAAACATACTTTAATTATAAAAACAGATAAAAAGTGACAGAAAAAGGATGGGTAAAGATATGCCATGCAAGCAATAGACATGGGAAAGATGCAGTGACTATGTTAATATTAGACAAGATAGACCCTGAGACAAGAACTGATAAAAAGGGACATTTTAAAATGAAAACAATACCAATTCATCACAAACACATAACAATTATTAATACATATGAACCAGATCATAGATCTTCCAATTTTATGAAGCAAAAATAGCCAGAATTAAAGGGAAAATAGTTGCACAACAATAGTTGGAGATATTATCATTTTCTCTCAATAAGTAAGACAAGTACACGTAGAAATCAATAGACAATAGAAGATATGAACAGAGCTATTAACCTCCTTGATCTAATTGTTTATAAAACACACCATTCTGTAGAGAGAATACATGTTCCTTTCATGTGCTGTGGAGCTTTAAAGATCTATGCTGATCCATAAAACAAATCTCAAGAAATTTAAATTGATGCATCTAGTTGGAAGTAGCTATTAAAGCTAAATTTACGCTTACTCTGTGGACCAGCAAACCTATTTATAGATGTTACCATTGAGAATGACATTGACCAAAAGACAAGCACAAGATTGTGCACAGCAACTTTATCCATAATGCCCCCGTTTTAGAAAGCAGCTCAGTGCCCATCAGCAGGAGAATGGAAATGTAGTGATATATTCCTTTAAGACAATATAACACAGGTAGAAAAATAAACATTTGCTACAGAGGACAATATGGATGATCTTATAGATACAATGAAAAGCTCCAGAATTCAGGTCTAAATCTAGTCAAAATATGATTCCATTTATGTAAAGTTCAAGAACAGGCAAAATGAATCAACAGTTATAGAAGGCAGAAGAGTTGAAATAGCTATTACTTCCTGGGGTAGGAGACATTGACTGGGAAGGGCACAAGGGAGCATTCTGCATGCTGACAATGTATGTCTTCTGTTGGTGGAAGATAAATCTAAGTCAAGACAACTAACTGGTCTGGTTCAAGAGGCTCAGCCTCCACCCAAAAACTTTAACCCACTGAGCCACCCGGGCGCCCTCCACCCAACAACTTTATAAACAATAAGACTCATATAGACCTTAGTTTTCCAGTCAGTATTCCTAGGGGCTCCCGGTGGTTCCCACAGTGGTACTAGTAGATCATCTCTCTCTATCCTTTCCCCCTTACCCATGGATTATTTCCAAATATGAGTTCTTTTGGATAGAAGCTTGAAAATAGGTGATCTTTATACTAATTATATAAAGAGATTTTCTTGACCAAATTACTGGCTGAATCAATCTTACAGTGAGGTCTTTAAAAATGGTAGTTGCATTTATTTTTAAAGATTTAAAAAATAAGTAATCTCTACACTCATTGTGGGGCTTGAACTGACAACTCTGAGATCAAGAGTCACATGCTCCACCAGCTGAACCAACCAGGCATCCCTACAGTGAGAGCTTTTGATTAACCTAAAAATACAAATTGTTTAAAACTATTTAGGAGGACAAAACTTCCCAAACTGATATACCAACTAATCCTTGAAGTGTGGCATCAATGGACAAAACTTTTTGTTCAGTTAAAGTTATTGTGAACTTGTGAAAATGAATTTTAAAAAAAAAGTATTTCCAACTTGTCATACATTTCTTGCCATTAGGTGTCCCTTCTTGACCACCCCCCCTAATATTCCAGGAATTTCTGGTAGGAGGAATCTCTTCATCAAGCCCAGACAAGCTCAGGCAGCCTTGAATAAAACTTTTTTAAAAGATTTTATGTATTTATTCGACAGAAGGAGAGATCACAAGTAGGCAGAGAGGCAGGCAGAGAGAGAGGGGGGTGGAGCAGGCTCCCTGCTGAGCAGAGAGTCCCATGTGGGACTCCATCTCAGGACTGAAGGCAGAGGCTTAACCACTGAGCCACCCAGGTGCCCCTTGAATAAAACTTTTGATAGAAATGGATAAAGCATTGGGATTTTCCCAAGGTGCCATAGTGTTACCAGTGGGAGAGTGTGCTTTGTGTGAATGGAGGTCATAGTTCTAGGATACCCCATCAAAGATTAATGAGAGGATCTGTGCTGGAATAAAGACAGCCATAAGAAAAGTAGTAAGCACAGAGAAGTTTATTAAGGACAGTAGACTCTAAAGGTGGGAGAGCAGGCTGACCCATAGGTGGCAATTGCACTGTCTTTTCTATGTTTGGATAGGTTATGGGTCATAGCTAGTGTGGTTCTCTGACTGAGGTTGTTTCTAGTCATCTAAGGGACTCCTCCTGGCTGGAAATGAATGTGTTTGACTCTACATGATTCTTCAGGGAACTGTCATGGCTATCTTCAGGGTGGCGGGGTGTGGGTGGGTGGACGGTAGGGGTGTGGTGGCTAGGCAGTCAATACCACAATGTAAAAATACTATAGTGAAGGTAGAGGATACCTTGGGGCCATGGTTGAAGAGGAGAGTGCATGTCCTGTTGTAGCTCTTGATTTGTCAATGCTGGGGTGTGGGAAGCCAGCCCTGGGGTGTGGGAAGCCATAAGGCCAGAATGTTAAGAGCTACAAAATCAAGACGTTGTGTTCTCAGGCTCCTAATGTGTCATCTATTTATCACTCCTTTTGCCTCCGGCTCAAGTCTTAACTAACTGCTTACTCTATTAATAGTAGCTTTAGGGACATCAGATAAATCTTACACACATAAATGTGTGATAGTATAGCATGTGTTAATAAAACAAGTGTTAGAGTCAGACCTGAATCTAACAGTAGTATGCAGTGGTAGGCAAGTTACTACATCTCTCTGAGCTTCAGTTTCCTTATCTGTATAATGTAATTAGTAATCATTGCCTCATAGGGTTATTGTGAGGTTAAACATCTAGAATGGTGCCAGGCATATTTTAAGGGCTCAATAAATGATGTTTTTATCATTGTGTGATAATGATAATGCTGCTGCTGGAGATGCCATTAAACTTAGTGGAATTCTGACCTCCTCCTTCCATAAATATAGGCAAAAACACCAGTGCACAGTTATGCACAATTAAATGAGTTCTTTTGGTCACTTTCTGGATAACGGGGCTTATAAATTCTTCGTGAAGCACTTTGGATACTGGAACTAAAGCTCTAGCTACATAAATTTTAAATGTCATTAGTACTTCACATAGTTATCACAAAGTGCCAGAGGGATATTTGGAAAATTAATAAATTGAGGTGGCTACTTTATTCTCTTTAAGATTTCTACCAAGGGACACCTGGGTGGCTCAGTTGATTAAGTGGCTGCCTTCGGCTCAGGTCATGATCCCAGCGTCCTGGGATCGAGTCCCACATCGAGCTCCTTGCTCGGCAGGGAGCCTGCTTCTCCCTCTGCCTCTGCCTACCTCTCTATCTGCCTGTGTTCGCTCCTGTGCTCTCTCTCTATCTGACAAATAAATAAATAAAATCTTAAAAAAAAAAAAAAAGATTTCTACCAAGATGTAAATAGACAGAAAAGCATTAAATATATTGCATGAAATTTATTTTTGTTTTAATTTTCTAAATTCTACATTGCTTAGCTGGGGAGGATGTGATCATAGGCAAATTTCAGAGTAGTTTATTAACTGTTAGAATCAGAGTTAGCTTTGTGTATTACTTAATTACACTCAGCCTTGGTACTTTTGACATTCTGCACAATCACTGCACATTGCTGTTGACAATCTGCACAATGCATGTGTGGCATGTGTACTCTATAGTTTAATCTGACAGAACCATTCTTTCTTAATGTCTGGGGAATTTAGGGACCATTGTAAAAATAGTTAGCATGGAAAATCAAAGTGTTTTTTTCTTCCTAAATAACAATTTTGCACTTATCCAACATGTGTGGACAAGGGGCTGGGAAGAGAGTACAGGACACTACTGTTAAAAAATAAAATGATTAACTTATCATTGTTATAAATTATCTCTTATTATCATCATCAGTGAAAGAGAAGATTGAATGACCTGCCTAGGTCTGTTTGAAAGTAGCAGGAATTTGATTCAAGTGAAACAAAGGCTATATTTTATTTATTATTATTCAATTTGTGCAAGAAACTACTTTAAGCATTTTACATATATTATCTGATTTAATCTTTCAGTGCCCCTTTGAGGAGGTTCTCAGTGGAAATACTACATTTTTTCAATGTACTATGTACTAGGTATCAGTCATTATGCAGACCATTGGGAATTCAACAATGGTTAAATATGTTCTCTGTTATCTGGACTCTCACAAAGGGTGGGGATCACCAATATATAAATGGAAAAATATAGTTTGTAATATGTATAGATAGTAAGAATAAACAAGTATCAGTATTGATTTTTTAGAAGATTTTATTTTTTTTTTTT
>RCUC01131656.1:0-18889 GCA_003697995.1 Taxidea taxus jeffersonii | reverse complement strand
CTTCCTCTTCCTCTTCTTCTTCTTCTTCTTCTTTATCTTCTTCTTCTTCTCCTTCTCCTTCTTCTTCTTCTTTTTTTCGTTCTTGCTTCTTGATTCCTCTAACTTCCAAAGCCCTGTGAGAGGCAAGTTTACAGTCCTGGACAAAGGGTGGTGTGTATCCTTTTTCTTTTTTTTTTAATTTTCTTTTTCTAAAAAATTTAATTAATTTATTTGACAGACAGAGACCACAAGTAGGCACAGAGGCAGGGAGGGGGGCGGGGAAGCAGGCTCCCTGCTGAGCAGAGAGCCCAATGCGGGGCTCGATCCCAGGATCCTGGGATCATGACCTGAGCCGAGGGCAGAGGCTTTAATCCACTGAGCCACCCAGGAGCCCCTGTATCCTTTTTCTACAAGACAAATGGGAGAGGAAGCAGGAAGCAAGAGAGACTCAGGGTTCAGAGATTTCTTCTAGAGAATTTGAAATCCTGCTGCTGGAGTAGCTGCCCTGGTCCATAGAAGAAGAAACATCCCACGCAGGGGAAGAAGTAGAGAGGATTCGCGGGGTCAGTGGGGACAAAACTGTGTCTTGGTCTTCCCCAGTGAGCTAGAGTTCCACAGAAAACCTAGTTTATAATCTCCAACCTCATTCAGCCTGAATGGAGCAGAAGGGTAGAAGGATGGATGAAATTCTCGCATGAGTTTTATTTCCCTTTGGCTCTCATTGTTTGAACATACCGTGTATTTACCTATCCTTTGGTGTATGAACAGAACGTAAGTCCATGTATTTGATTAACAAGACTTTTTAAAAAAGATTTTATTTACTTATGAGAGAGAGCATGCGCACAAGCAAGGGGAGGGGCAGAAGGAGAAGGAGAACAGACTCCCCTGCTGACCAGGGAGCCCGGCGCAGGGCTCCATCCCAGGACCCTGGGATCATGACCTGACCCAAAGGCAGATGCTTAACCGATTGAGCCACCCAGGCACCCCTGATTAACAGGGTTTTTTTGAGCACCTACTTCATACCTGCAGGGGGGACATGGAGGAGATGTGCCATCAAGCACAGTGTGGACAGTGGAAGGAGCACGAGTACCACAAACTCCATTTGCACCACCTTGTGACTGTGACCAGCTACTTACTGTGCTGGACCTCAGTTCCTTTGTCTGGAAGATGGGGGCAGGGACACCTATGGGAAAAACTAAACCACATGAGATAACATATATAAATATCATGGTTAAGTGCTTTGGGTAGCAAGGAACACAACCCACTTTGGATTAGTTTCACCGAGAAAGGGAGTCGGGTGATAGAAGGGTATTGAGGTCTCTTCTGGAATTCGCTGAAAAGTAAAGCAGGGGGGCCGCAGAGAGGGCAGGGCAGGAACCCAGGCTGTTGTGGGGGTCTCGGCAGCAGGAGTATATTCAAGGTTCTGCTCTGGCTGCTGCTCTCTGCGACTCTCTTCATCCTCACTCCAATGTGGAGAGTCTGCATGGCTCAGTTAGCAACAGCCTGGAGGACAGAGTCCCCGTCCAGGAGCTCGAGTAGGATGGGAAGTGGATGCCTGTATTAGTCTGCTACCGCTGTCATGACAAATTACCAGAGACTAGGTGGGGTAAGCAACAGAACTTTATTCTTTCTCACAATTCTAGAGGCCTGGGATCAAGATGTTGGTAGATTTGTGGGGTTTTGGTGTTTTTTTTTTTTGCAGATTTAATAATTTTATTGCTCTGTACATATATGTTCTCCTCTGGAACTGGAGTCTAGCACGCCAAAACTTTTTTTATTTTTTACTTAAATTCAATTAGGCAATTAGTTTTTTATATAAAGCTCAGTGACTCATCAGCTGCATATAATACCCAGTGCTCATCAATCACGTGCCCTCCTTATTGACCATCACCGAATTACCCCATCCCCCCGTGGACCTCTCTTCCCACAGCCCTCAGTTGGTTTCCTGGAGTCAATTTTTTCTAATGACCCTCTCCTTGGCTTGTAGATGGCCATCCTCCCCCTGTGTCTTCACGTGGTCTTTTTTCTGTTGTGTCTATGTCCTAATGTCCTCTTATGAGGACACCAGTCATATTGGATCAGGGCCCATGATAATGCCTTCATTCTGACTTAATGACCCTTTAAAGACTCTTTGTCCAAGTAGTCTCATTCTGAGGTACAGGGGGTTAGAACTCCAGTATGTGAACTTTTACCATACACGATTCAGCCCATAACATTTCCCTCCAACAAAGAGGCTTGCTGGGGGCTGGGGAGACGTGTCTAAAAGTGTATACTCAGTAACGCCCCTACCCTAGTGACCCGAACGTAGTAGGCTCTTTTCAAATGTCGTCCTTTCCTCTCCTCTGGGAAAAACACGAGATCTCTGTTATCAAAGGGCTCCTCCTCCTCTGGGGAGCCCTGAGATCTCAAGCCATGGGAAAGACATGGACTTGGAACTCTGGGGTTCAGGTTTTCAGTCTGGGCTGTGCCACTGCTCACCAAGTGGGTACGAGATGTTATCTTTCAAGTCAGTTCCTTGGGTGTAAAATAGGGAGGGTCGATAGAAGTGAGTGGACTCAATGATCCAAGGGCTCGCTGACTGGAGCCCTGCAGTGGTGAAGGGCAGGGTGCCAAAGTGAGGAGTAGTAACTGGTGTTGGCTAGAGTCACTGAGAAAATATTTGTGCTTGCTCAGAACTGGGTGTTTCCCATAATCTTAGTCTGGGCTGGAGCCAGCCATCCTCCATGACTGGCTGACTTTTTTGGTCAAAAGGAACTCATCTCCTTTTCTTCTGTGCTTCTCCCCCAACCCTCAAAACCAAACAAAGAAACTCTGTGCTTTGGAGCCAAAGCAGCACATGCTTTGGGGGGAAGTCTCAGAGAAAGTCAGTTTCTGCTCGTTCCCCTCAGTCATCACCCTGCCTGCCAGGCTCTAGCTGTGACCGACACGGCTGGGATGTCTTAGCGCAGCTCCATATGGTACCCTGGAAACTCTGAAGGCCAATTACTGGAAAGAAGGTTCTGGAAAGTATCTGCCAGGATGCTGGCAACAAAGTGAGGGAGTTAGAATGGGAGTCAGACCAAGATAACCCCAGGAAGATCTCCTCAACTCTGTGTTCTGGAATGTTCCCACGAGGAGCCTACCCTGGGTTCACTGTTTAATTGGATGACTCGTGGAGCTTTTACTTCACACAGAATCCCTTGCTGGAGTTTGAGAGCTCAAGGAATCTCCTCCTCCTCTCTTCGTCGGCATCCAGAAATAACTGAGGATAAGGAAAAAGGGAAGGAACGTGTGCTCCAGGAGCACATTAATGATAGAATCATACACAGACCTATGAAACTGAGGTACAGACCAAAAGCCCTGTGTCTCGGATCTCAATCTGGCCAGCTCTGAAGGATGACTGAGGGAGCCAGGGGCTGAGTGATGACCCGTAACTCTTTCCAACAAATGATGGAGGAGCCTTCTGCTGATGATGTCCTGCCTCATGAAAGGAAATACCAGGAATAAGGAAGAAAACCTTCTCCACCCTGTTGCTCTCCCCAAGACCACCCACCCAAGCTATGCAGGGTGAGAAGACTTTCCTGACACTTGATGTGACATAGGGGAGGTCGCACTGCAGGACACCAACAACTTAACACTGCATATCAGCCGCTTGTCTGCCTTGTCTTTGGAAGTCCTTTGGCTAGCCCATCACCAGGAATTCCTCCCTGCCTTCCTCCTCGCCACACTGCAGCTCCCTTGCTCTTTGAAGAGACTTCTGCAAAATTCCTTTTGTTACACAGAGAGAATTTTAGCTGTTCACCCCCTTCCCTGGAGACCCAAGGAGTATCAGAGTGCCCTGTGATCATCTGTCTCCTTGGAATTTCACCCTTTGGCATCTCAGAAGGACTACCAGGGACTTTGCCCTTTTTCTGTCCTTTGTCTGGGCAGGTGGCTGGGAACAACGTAGATAATTACTTTCCCATTGTGATGATTGATGCCACCTCCCATCAGTGGCACCCACAGTTACTGTGGGTGTTTGGTAGAATCCTTTTTATTTACGGTAAGACCTCACCATAATGTGCTAAGTGGTCTCCTCAGCATTTAACAGGGTAATGAGATCAATGGAGTGAGCCTTTACGCTAGGTCAACGGCCATGGTCTCCTCAGCATTTAACAGGGTAATGAGATCAATGGAGTGAGCCTTTACTGCTAGGTCAACGGCCAATCAAGCAATTATGATTTAAGTTTCGAGAATGGTGTGAATTATGGAGCAAACCTCATTCTTTTTCCAAATAGAATCCAGGTTCCAACTCAACCTATTCAATAGTCCATTCTTTCCCCACTAGTTTAAATTGCTTCCTAAAGCATTTACTAGATATGTAGGCTGATCTGGATTGTATAGGTTTTGGACCCTATGTCAGTTGATTATCTGTTGCTGTATCACTAGCACACTTTGAAAATGATCATCTCATGGTGTATTTTGGTATCTCTTGGAGCAAATTCTTCCATTGCAATGCCTTTTCTAACCTCTTCTGGCTTCACCTACGGGTTTTGCCTCCTGTTGATTTTTTTTTTTTTTTTGATCAGCCTTATTGAGGTATAATTTAAGTGCAATAAAATTAGTGGAAATTAAAGTTACTGTATAGTTCAATGAGTTTTGACAAATAGGTACAGTCATGTGACTACCTTTAGTTAGGATATAGAACATTTTATCACTCCAAAACTTCCCTTGTGCCCTTTGGCAACCAATCCCCTCCTCACCTCTGGCCCCTGGCCTGCTCTTCTTCCGTCACTGCGGGTTTTTTTCCTTTTCTGGAATTTTATGGTAAAGGATTCCCACAGGGTGTAGTCTTTAGTCTCGGACTTTTTTTCACTTAGCGTAATGCTTTTGGGATCACTCATGTCGCTGTAGGAAGCAGCAGCTGTTCCTCTCTCCTGGTGGTGGTGACCCATTGTGTGACTGTTGCACCTTGTCTCCCATCCACTGCTGGAGGCACCTTTGGGCTGTCTCCTGCTTCTGACTGTTATGAATAGAAACCTTCAGGAGCCCCTGGGTGGCTCAGTCGGTTAGCATCCGACTCCTGGTTTTGACTCAGGTCCTGATCTCAGGGTTGTGAGATGAGCGCAGAGCCTGCTTGATTCTTTCTTCATCTCCTTCTGCCTCTCTTTACTCCTCTTTCTCTCTCTCTCTCTCTCAAATAAATAAATAAAATCTTAAAAAAGAAATCAAAACAAAAAAGCCCTTTCAGATTAACATTTGTATACAAAGCTGTGGGTAGACATATGCTTGACCTGTTGGGTAAATTCCCAAGGTCTGGATTGCTGGGTCATGGTCATATGGGAAGTTTATGTTCACCTTTATAAGAAAGGTTTGTGTGTTCTGGTTTCTCTACATCCTCACCAGTACTTGCTATTATCAGATTTTTAATAGGTGTGTGGTGGTACCTTGCAGGCATTTGAGTTTGCATTTGCCTGAGGACAAATGGTGAACACCTGTTCATGCACTCATCTGTCACCCATATTATTTTTTGGTAAAGTGTCTGTTTAGGCTTTTTTTTTTTTTTTTGAAGTTGTTTCCTAGGAATTCTTGATATGTTCTCGGTACAAGTCCCCTTGATCGGTTACGTGATTTTCAAATATGTAGCTTGTCTTTTCCTTCTCTTAACTGCTTTCATAGACCAAAACTTTTAAAAAATATTTTATTTATTTATTTGACAGGGAAAGACAGAGTGAGAGAAGGAAGACAAGCAGGGGGAGTAGAAAAGGAGAAGCAGGCTTCCCACTGAGCAGGGAGCCTAACCGAGGACCCAGTCCCAGGACCCTGGGATCATGACCTGAGCTGAAGACAGCCACTTAATGACTGAGCCACGCAGGCACCGCACAGATCAGAACTTTTAAATTGTGATGAAGCCCAATTTAACAATTGTATCTTCTTTGGTGTCCTAAGAATGCTTCGCCAACCCCAGATCCCAAAGATTTTCTGCTATGTTTGCTTCTTAAAAGTTTAAAATTTTATATTTTTCATTTTGAGTTACCATCTATTTGAATTTTTTTTTGTAGAAAGTAAGCAGTTTACACCAAAGTTATGATTTTGTTGTTGCTGCTGTTTATGGACATCCAGTTTCTCCAGTGCCATGCGTTGAAAGGGTCACCCCTCTTCCTTTGAATTGCTTTTGCACTTTTGTAAAAAAATCACTTGGTCGTATTTGTGGGGGTCTGTGTATAGTTCCTCTGTTTTGTTCTATTACTGCCACACTCTCTTGGGGAGATGAATGAATGAATAGAGCTCACTCATTTGTTAGGACTGAGCTCACACTTTTATTGGAAGAATTCTCTTGAAACATTACCAGGTAGAGCTGGCCTCTCCACAGTTGCCTCTTTGCAACCCTGGTCCCTCTACTCAGGCCCACAGCCCAGTGAGCTTCTATTCCTATATATATATATATATATATTTTTTTTTTTTTTAAGAGAGTGAGAGAGAGCGAACAGGGGAGGGGAAGAGGGAGAGAGAGACTCTTCAGCAGTCTTCATCCTCAGCACAGAGTCCAACTCTGAGCTTGATCTTATGACACTGAGATCAGGACCTGAGCTGAGATTATGAGCCCAATGCTTAACCAGCTGAGCCACCCAGGCACCCCAGCCCCTGTGAGCTTCTTGAGGTCAAGGATGGTGGCATTCCTTTATATCAGCCCAGTACAGGGCCCGTCATATAGCAGTGTTCAGTGACATTTGTTGAATAAAATGACCAACGCTGGATGGGATGAGTGCCATCTATTTCGAGAGGACAGACCAGAGGTCACCTTCAGAGGGAGGCTTTTTGTTCATAGGGTAGCTATCACAAATGAGGAACAGACAGAGACATTCTGCTGTGTTGCACTGGTGAGAAGTATTTTTGTTTTTGTTTTAGGATAGCCCAGTTCAAGTGAAGAAATATATTTATGGCTTATGACTATTTTTTCAATCAAAATGAAATGGTTATAGTAAATCCTGAGGGGGAAAATGATTTTTTAAATATTTAGGTTACTTATTTTATTCAATAAAATAATGTGGATGAGAAAATTGGCCCGGCTTTTCATCTCAAACAACCACATCCAGGTATATTTGAGAAGTGACAGTCATTGGACGCCTTATCCTCCTTCATCCTGGAGTGGATTGTGGCTTATATTGGGAAACCAGTGTCAGGCTGTTTCCTACTACTGTAAAGAGTTTTTCTAGTAAGGAATTGATTGTCAAGAGATCAACAAAGCAAAATTTCTTTCAGCCTTCTGTGGGACATGGAAATGACTTGATAAAGCCATTTTCATAATGGCGCTCTTTATAAAGAAATGTTGTCTGTGAAGTCTCTGAGTTGTTGGAGGTTGAAATGTGTTTCTTTTACAGTATCAGGGGTCAGGGAGAGTCAGAAACCTTCCCTTCACCGATCCTTCACCGATGTCTCAGTCAGCTCCAGGAGACAAGTAAAAAGCCTGGAGAGGTTGGCTTGGAAACTCCCTAAATTCTCAAGGACTCCATGTTTCTTCTTTCCGCAAAAAGGGAAATCCTCGGGACGCCTGGGTGGCTCAGTTGGTTAAGCGGCTGCCTTCAGCTCAGGTCATGATCCCAGCGTCCTGGGATCGAGTCCCACATCGGGCTCCTTGCTCGGCAGGGAGCCTGCTTCTCCCTATGCCTCTGCCTGCCGCTCTGTCTGCCTGTGCTCGCGCTCCCTCTCTCTCTCTAATAAATAAATAAAATCTTAAAAAAAGGGGGGGGGAATCCTCAGGATCCAATGCATTGTGCTGGTGCACTATCTTCACTGATGGGGAACTGCTGTGAGTGGTCACTTTTGAGTTGCCACAACGCTGTCACACCTGTGGGAACTGGTCCTCTTACCTTCTTGTGAGTTTCTCACCGTCAGCCTGACATTTTGCTTCTTCAGATAAAGCAGCACTCTCCTGAAATGTTGCTTGGATTTTGATTGTGTTTTCTTTGGTTGGTGAAAAATTTGAAGCCCCACTTTCATGAAAACCACACCCAATGATTTACTTGAACTGGAAAGTGAATAGTTATATGTTTAATTTTCAGAGCCATGAACTTGTGTATGAAGGTTATGAATAGGTAAGACCATAGTACTGACTTTGAAAAAAAAAAGACATAAATATAAAATCAATATGACCCCTCCAAAAACACTGAAGCCAAATACAACCTTGACATTTAAGTGTGACTTTGAGATGTAGGACCACATTTTAGCAGCTCGAGTGATCTCGTTCTTTTTACCTCCTTTCTTTAAAGAGAAATTTCTAAAATATTTAACTAGCATCTGTCAAGTCTCCCAGAAGTGAGCCATGAACGAGACTCCCTGTGTTCTGGAATTGTAGTAGCTGCTGGGAAAATAAGCCACAAATAAATAAACTCAGGGAAGAGGCGTGTAGATGGACTTGGCAGTAATAGTTCACTGAGAAGTGACTGCTGGATAAATTTTCTTGAGTAAGAAATTAAAAAAGAAAACAAACCAATGCTCCCAAATAGCAATGAAACAGTGAGGTTAAGAATGGGGCACCTGGATGGTTCAGTTGATTAAGTGTTAAGGATTTAACACTTAAGTGTTAAGGATTTAATCAACTTAAGTTGATTAAGTGGCTTAGGATTTCAAGGTCATGGGCTTGAGCCTTGCATCAGGCCCTACACTCAGTGAGGAGTCTGCTTGTCTTTCTCCCTCTGCTTCTCCCCCGCACTTGCATGCTCTCTCTCTCTCTCTCTCTCACAAATGAATAAAAACCTAAAAAAACATAGTGATAGGTACAATAGTAAACCTCTGGGACATTGAGGATTGTGGCAGTTTAAATGTATAGCACATATACAAAGACAGGATCCCAGGTAGAGAGGAATGTGCACCTGTTGTGGAAGGAAAAGGAGTCAACTTATACCGCATACCCAAGCTTTACTTAATCCTGACAACAACGTCATGAGCTGTTACTATCCCCATCTTACACACATTAAAACAGAGTCTGGCCCTATCTCTTGATTTTGCCCAGTGCCACGTAACTGGTCAGTGTTGGTCCTGCTTGTCTCCAGAACTTCCTGGCACACTGACCCTGATGTCACGGAGTGCTCCCCCACTCAGACGTGGGCTTCTGATTCCTACGTGATTCCCAGCAACTAAGATTCAATTCCAACATCAAAAGTCCCTGTTTCTTTAGTTAGAACTGCCTTTGTTTCTGCAGGATCAAAAAGAGGCAAAAGTCTGTGGTTTAGGAAATGTGATTGCAAACAACCCAGGAACCGCACTGTATTTTTCTTTCAAACCTCGAAAGATTTTCTCCTGGGAAAAAGGCCCCCAGTGTGTCATAAATGTGATGGTCCCATAGCACTTTTCCTCCATGGAGGGCCAGATGGGAGTGTGAGCTTTCATTACTTGAGAAGCAGCAAACACAGAACCAGAAGTTGGATCGCATCTGAGTCTTTCTCCCATTCTGTTTTCTTTCTCATGGTTTCTCTGTGGCCAGAAGATTATGAAAGCCTCCCTCCCATGGCCCAGAGTCTGTCGGGGATCTCATTTCTCTTCCGCTGCAGCTCACACATGCCTGTGCCTACCCCTTTGTGGGGACCTTTTCTGGGTGATAGTCTTATAAATAACTTGCTCAAAAAAGCCTGTGGTCGGGGCGCCTGTGTGGCTCAGTGGGTTAGAGCCTCTGCCTTCGGCTCAGGTCATGATCCCAGGGTCCTGGGATCGAGCCCCGCATTGGGCTCTCTGCTCAGTAGGAGGTCTGCTTCCTCCTCTCTCTCTGCCTGCCTCTCTGCCTACTTGTGATCTCTGTCTGTCAAATAAATAAACTCTTTAAAAAAAAAAAAGTCTGTGATGATGGAGATTCTTGACCCTCTTCAGCTTTCTTGCCATCATTTTGGGGCAAAAATGACTGGAATTTGATTTTCGGTCAAACTTTACCAATATCAGCTAGGCTCTGACGATTTTTGAGGCAGGTTGGAAGGTGGTTTCTGGCAAATGAAAATCACATAAACGGTTTCAACTTTAAGTTTAGGAAATATATCCTTCCCCCATCCCTGCCTCCTACTTCCCCATCAGACAACGAATCCCTGATAATGATACTACTTGATGTCTGTGCTGGGAATTAACTTTTCCTGGTCACCCTGAGCACAACTGTGTGGAAGAGACACCTGGAGCTGAAAGAATCTTGACTTCTTTAAAAAAAAAAAAAAGTCCCTCCCTGTTCCTATCATTAAAGGGTTATCTTTGTATGTTAAGAAGAAAATTAAAATTACTCATAATCCCATCACATAGGTATAAACATTATCCATATTTTACTAAGATTTCTCTCCAGTGCACATATAGGATTTTTTTTCCCACACAACTGAAATTATAAAGTTGATGTTATGTCAATAGGAGGGCATCTGCCTCTCTTGCATAGAGCTGAGAAAGGTTTTGGGGGGTTTGGGTTTTTTTTTTTTTTTTCAGGAAATGAATCTTCATGGTATGAGGTTGGAACGACTCTTAAGACATTTTAGGAAAAGGTGAAACTCATCTTGCAATGGGAGACAGCTGGTGTGCTTCGTTCTCAAACCATACCCACCCCAATCCCATCCCTCCCTCTTCTCCACAGCAACAACAGGTAGAAGAACGAATGCTTTGACTTAGTAGAAGTCCTTAAGATTCAGGAAGGACTTGGAGGCGAGGATATCTGAGGAAGGGAGAGGTAACATGGGCCAGAGAAACAAGGGTGATAGTATTGGGATTGATTGAGGAAGGGGTAGGAGAGTAAGAGAGGGAGAGGTGATGATAAGAAAATGCCAGTATGGCAGAGACAGGGTTTCATCCACCCCTGCACACATTCCCGTTTGCTTGCAGCAAGCTGGGGTCATGGGGCAAGGTGTTATTAAAGAAGGTGAAAGTAACATGAATTACTTTCCTGTGAAGTAAAGGAGAGCTGGTGTAGAACTCCAGCTGCCTCTCCCTCTGCTGTAGGGAGCAAGGAGCCCTTGCTTTACAAATGGCGCATCCTGGATCCTTGAGAGACTCCATGGATTTTCAGTATAAGTGTCTGAAACAAATGTGAGTTGTATTAAGTTATTGAGATTTGGGGGCATTTGTTACCGCAGGTGCACCTACCCTGTCCTGACTATCTAGCCCAGCACGTGCCCACAGCGGAGGCTGACAGTGCCAGAACTTTGCTTTCCTGGTCTTCTCTGTGACCTGGCGAGGGCAAAGTGCCTGTGTAGCACAGGTGGGGATCTCCTGTGGGGCTTCAGAAAATGGCTTTCCTGCCTTGGGAAAAAAGACGAGTGAGGCAATGCCTTTCTCCCCTCTTTTCTTGCCAGAGGTTGTCATAAATGGATATGGTGCTTGGGACTGTGGCAGCCTCCTTGGGCCGTGAGAGGAGACATCACTGACATTGAGGATAGCAGAACAAAAATATGGGAAGCATCTCGGTCCTCAATGACACCACAGAGCCAGTGAACCAACCCTGGAGCTTCCCTTCCTTTTTGCTTTTGATGGATTTAGTCTTCCTTTTCATTTTAACCACTTTTAGTGGGTTCTTCCCCTACTTGCAGTCCTAATATCCTAGCCATCCATAATAAAATCATTAATATCATCATTTTCTCCTAATTACAGGGAATATAATTTTATAGTCTTGTCATTTGTGAAAAGCTGAACTCAGGAAAGGCATTTAAGGGCAGGACCTATTCCCCAAAGATTCTTGTTTTATAAAATGATTCATCCAGTAGGGTTGTTTCAAGTAGCAGTAACCTGTATGCCCTTAAGGGATGAATTACAAAGTGCAAGCATTAGGAACCATCTGTAAACTGATTATCAACAACAAGTGAAGTTTAATGATAATGTTGTTGGGCTTAGCCCATTGTAAATGTTCAGTAAAAGGCATCCATTAGTACTATGAGGGTCATATCAATGGGCTGTATTTTTTGAACAATGATTCCACTGCAGATCCACTGGCAGGCAGGCACGGGCGCTGAGTCTGTCTCGCTAGGCTGGGCCATGCTGCCGTAACACACCAGCAACCTGGCAATCTCATTGGCTCATAGCAGCACCGAGGTTTATTTCTCTCTCATATGATAAACCCACCTTGGGGAAGCTGGGGCTCTGTTCACATCAGCAGCCTCTGTCTAGAACATCCCTAGTCTCATGGCAGAGGGAAGAGAGACACCCTGAATGGTGTGCTGGCCTTTAAAGCTTCTGCCTGAAAGTGACACACATCACTTCTGTCCACATTTCTTTGGCCAAAGCAAGTTGATGTGGAAGGAGAGACACCATGAGAGAAAAGCAGAATTTGGTGGCCTGAGGCACTGACCTGAGCATCTGAGACCATCAGTCAACCCGCTTTCCCTAAGATGCTGCCATTCATTCCTGAGGTCATTGCCTGTGTTCCTGACATCTTATCACCTCACTGGCTGTCCCCTAAGGTCCACTCTCTTTTCTCTCACAGTAAAAATAATGCTCAGTTTCTAGCTGGACTCTAGGTTAAACCCTTTCTTCCCCAGTTTCTCATGATTTTAGGTGTGGCTGTATATCAAACTCTTGGATCAATGGAAAATGAGCCACTGTGATATGCAATCCAGATTATTCCCTTAAAAGGAAGAGACAGATGCCCTTTCCTCTACCCTTTGCCACTTCCTGGTGTCTGAAATTTAGAACTGTGTTGGACACTCTGTGGACAGAAGTGACACTCCAGGGATGACAAATTTGCAAAGTACAAGGCGTTTGCACCCCCTCGAGATCTGAGCCATTGAGCCACCATACCAGCCTGGCCTTCTGCATGCGAGATAAATAGCTTTTGATTTATTTTTCACCACTGTTATTTTGGGTTTGTATTTTAGCAGTCTTGCCCATTTCCTACCCAATACATTCCATTTTTGTAAGACTCAGCTGGCATTAAACATTAGAATGGAAAAAAGCAAGGTTATATTTAGTAATAAAGATGCCCAAATGTGATACTTCTCCGATGCCAGTTGTAGGAATGCTCTTAAGAGAGTACACCTGCTCCTTAACTATAATGCTTGGCCAAAGAGAGTGAGAAATGTCTCCTGCTATTAAACATGAGAGCTTCTTGCAATAAGGACTGTTATCTCCTTAACACCACCTTTTCCCACTTTGTCTTGCAGACCCCCTTCCTGTAGAAAAACTTTTCCTGAGTGGTGGACTGAAGAAGAAGAAATACGGGTGGACAGGTCTCCAAACTATAACCAAGCCCTGGGTCTCAACAATAAAGTCACAGGCTGTTCATTCTGTGGGCTCTAGGCTCTCCTTTGTCTTTGCAGAGGCCAGTGGTTAAACTGACAGTTCATCTAGGCTCCTGGAATCTTTGTCACTGTTTCCTTTCATGCTGGTATAATTTCTCCTATTTGTTAGTTATATTCCCGGTCAAGATGTCCCATAGGTTTAGCCTTACGTGTCAACACCTATCTTGGTACTAGCAGCATGGCCATGATGTTGAGAAGGATTCTGCATTGTATGTCCTGGTGGGTTCCCTAAAGCAGAAACTGACTCAGGATTCCAATGCTCTGGGTTTATTGAGGGAGGACTTTCTGGAGAAAGGGAGCAAAGGAAGCCAGATAGTGAATGGAAGGAGCTACGTGAAGATGGATTCTCAGCAGCAGCCTAGCTTCAGTGTGATCTACTGGGGGCCCGTGTGATCTACTGGGGGCCCTAGATACATGACTCACATCTCAGAGTTGGTCCCACCTTGAGGCAAGAGGGCTGGACTTCCCTGACCCCTTGTCAGTTGTTGTTGATAGGCTACCTTAGGTGAGGCACCTCTCATTTTGTTGAGGGCAATCCTCTGGAGATGAGGGCCACTGTGAGCCTCTAGCAGGTGACATTCAAGGCAGCTGGGAGAAGGACAAGGATCCTTGCTGATGAAGAAGTTCTGGGTGGGACACCCCCGGCATCTATCACTCTGCATTCATGCTCTGAGAATGAGTGTTGTGATCAATTAGTGATGTCTGCCATGGGCACAGGCACCATTTCTGTAGAGAAGTGTGTAGAGGTCTCATGCTATGATAAAAGGAAGGGCTAAAATAGGTGCTGCTCCATGTCAAACTACTACAGATTTCAGTCAGGAGGAAATTATGTGGAAATTATAGAATGTGATTCATATTATGGCCCAACCATTGCCTTCTAAACTGAGAACCAGCACTACCTCTTTCCCGAGGACTAAGAAGCAGAAACTGATGGCAAGATCCTTTGGTTGTAAGCAACAGAATTCATCCCGGCTAACTTCAGTATGTTCAAAATATGGGAAAGAAACTGAAAGAACTTATGGAATCAGAGAACAATCAGAAGGCTGGCCAGGAATTTAGGGCTATTCCAGGGACCTCAGCTGCAGAACCATATGGACAGCTCAGGATGGACTCGTAATACTCAGCTCCAGCCACTTTTGGTCTCTCTGTCTTTTTAATCAACTTTTTTTTTTTTAAAGATTTTATTTATTTATTTGACAGACAGAGATCACACAAGCAGGCAGAGAGGCAGACAGAGAGGGGAAGGGAGAAGCAGGCTCCCTGCCGAGCAGAGAGCCCGATGCGGAACTCGATCCCAGGACCCTGGGATCATGACCCGAGCTGAAGGCAGCGGCTTAACCCACTGAGCCACCCAGGTGTCCCTTTAATCAACTTTTGATCTTAGAAGATTTTCACATTTACTGAGAAGTTGTAAGAACATTAGAAAGGGTTCCCATATCCAATTTGCTTATTGTTGACACGACTATGGAGCATTTGTCAGAACTAATGAACCAATATTGACAGCCTACTGCTAACAAAACCCCATAGTTTATTCAAATTTCCTTATATTTTACCTAACATTACTTTTTAAAAAGAGTTTATTTATTTATTTGAGAGAGCGAGTGTGCACACAAGTGGGAGTGGGGAGGAGCAGAGGGAGAAGCAGACTCTCTGCTGAGCAGGGACCCCGAAGCAGGGCTCGATCCCAGGACCTGGAAGGCAGACGCTTAACCCACTGAGCCACCAAGGTGCCCCTTACTTAACCTTATTCTTTACCGAATGACATTTTTCTGTCTCAGGATCCTATCCAGGGCACTGTATTACATTTTGTAGTATAAGTCTCAGGATCCTCTACACGCCGAGATTTTCTGCCTTTCCTTGTTTTTGATGACTTTGATGGTTTGGAGGAATACTTCCGGTCTTGGAAGGTCTACTTCTGGTCAAATATTCCGTAGCACATCTTACACTTTGTGTCTCTTCAAATTTTGGCCCAGTTTGAGTCCAGCACCTCCCTCCTTGGATCAACTGCCCACCGCCAGGGGCAAGGTGCAGGCAGACCTGCCCATAGGAGTGGAGGTAGGGGTGTGGGGGAGGGGGACCTTTGTGAATCCCAGCCATCTAAGCCTCTGCCTGCAACCTGGTGATCTAATTAGGGTCCTCTCCCTGCAAAATTAGCTGACACGAATTACAACTCCCAGCAAGACGATTGCCTGTGCCCCAAATAGTAAAATAAGAAGCGGCACAGAACTGATGGCCAGGGTCAAGTAATTATAGAGAAAAAACCTGAGTTATTCTGACCAGAGCCAAATATGTGGCTTTCACACATTTTATTCCATGCCTAAGCTTTAAAAAAAGCCAGTACGCCTGAAATTCCTTCCCCATCACTAGTCATTTTGATTACAGTGTCACGGCACATAGCAATTTCTGCCTGTAAACAAAATAGCAACCCCCCAAACGGTAGTTTCCTCCCGATTACAAGATACAATTAATTTGTTACTTCTTTTGTTTTTCTCCCCCACCTCCACCCTGAAGATTACAGAACAACGGATGTGCCAGACCCTTGGTTACAAACGACCGAAGAAAATTCAGAAATTCAATTCATCTCTAAATAGGTCATTTGCACAGCAAACAGCTGTGGTGCTCGCTGAACTCAGCTGAACTCATTGAATTCATTGACTCTTGCCTTTATTTAGAAAACAAAGAATTCATCCGGGAAAGCAATTAAACTCTGGCCCATTTCAAGAAACCTGTTGCTCTTTTGTAAGCTGGACTATTATTTGTTTGCATAGGATGGAAAGGTTAAGGAAGCTTAGACACTTGCCTCTTTGTGGCTACATCACCTAGTCAAAAAGGAACAGCCTTGCTGGGGACATCAGAGCAGGACAAGAGAGAGAAAACGATGATTCCCAAGTTCCTGATGACTCTTCTGGTCTCTAATAACCTGCAGAGAAAAAGGGAAGAAGGGCAAAATTTTGAGGCCACTGTTTTTCCTTTAGCATAATATTTTCAAGGTTAATCCATGTTGTAGAGTTTGCGCTCCCTCCCTTTTTCCTGCCAAGTAGTATTTCGTAGTATTTATATACTACATTTTATTTATCCATTCATCCATTGATGGATATTTGGGTCCTTCCTTCCTTCCCTTCCTTCCTTTAATTCATTCATTCTTTCCTTCTTTTCCTTCCTTCCTTCTTTCCCATTATGAGTAGTCTGCGGGGAACATTTGTGAATATGTTTTTAAGTGAACATGTTTATTTCCCTTGAATATATATCTAGGAGTTGATGTAGCATAAGTCACACTGGACCTTTTCAATAATACCATGTGGCAACTCTGGGCATCAGACTCTTGCCCCTCTCCAGGGTTTGTTGTGTTTTAGTGGCTTTTCTGAATTAATCCTGTAAAGTCTGTATTCTCCATCACAGATGGCTGTGAAGTCTGTGTACATTTAGCTTGGTGATATTCTCATGATGGGACAGAGATTCCTTGAATGTCTAGAACCAGTGAGTCTCCCAAACTTTGGGGGGAGCTCTGTGTGTGGGGGAGGACAGCCCTTCAACACTTGGACCGGCAACTTCCCCTTAGCCTTCACTTCCTGCTTGTCCAGAGCCTCAAGGTCAGTTGGAGGTGAGAGCATAAGGCCTTCTCAGTCTTTTCTGAGCGTGACACAGTGTAGGGCATGCCTACCATCCTATGCGTTTGTGTGGCTTTCTAGAAGCCCAGGAATATATTGGAGCTTTTCAAAACCCCCTGTGAATCACTCATTCCCTAGCCTTTTCTATCTAGCTTCTTGGCTGGCCTATCGTTCAGTGCACCATTCGGTAGCATTCCACCATTTTTGCCGACATTCCCCCTGCTCTGGTGCATCTTTGTGGTAATGGCGCCACAAAGTCTTGGGACCTCATCTTCAAATGTTAGATTGTTTTGGTCATGGTCTAGATTTTGGTATTCTATCTTGCTATCTTTCTGTTTACATGGAGTTTCAAATAATGAGAAAACCTCCCGTCAAAACAACTTGTACCAAACTGTGTCTCTCAGTTTTGGGCTCAGAAATCAGGTCACTGTCACCATGGGACAAAACCATCATGTGCCAGAGAATCGGGTGACTAATGGCGACTCCAGATAAGCTGGGAGGCTCCTCCAGAGCCTCTGCAGGGCAAAGGGCATAAGTAACAGGGCAAAGAAGAAAGACAGCAGTTAATTTTATGTCTCAACAAAAAGGCTCCGCGTCCTGCCTGCTTGTGCCAACCCCTAGATCTCCCTGGGAGATGGACACCAGCTTCCCCTGCGGTGTCAGGGAGGGTGACATGCCGCACCCTACCTTGGCCTCATTAAAATCCTAGGCTGGTCCCTCGTTGACATTTGCACAAGACCCAACCCACTACCCACCTCACTCCTCCGTCCCTTGCCTCTGGGCCTACCAGGCTCCCACTGTCTGGGAAATCAGCCTTGCGGGGAAGCCATTATCTTTCCTGTTTAGGAAGAGCTAGCAGAGAAGCTGTTAACAGCCAGGCCAGAGCCAGAGCTCTCTCCTAAATGTTGCCCCACAGTGCTGCCCCTGTAAGTTTTGATGGAAAGATGATTCAGCTCAGACAAGGTGAGTGCAGGTGGAAGATGTCCCCTTGGGAGGGAACAGCAGGGCAAGCCTGGGCAGCAGCCTGCTTCCTGGCCCTGGCTGTGACCCTGATTTGCAATGTCTCCTTCAGAAGCTTTCAAATCACATTAGGCTCTGGCCCTTGCTGACTTGATGAGCTGTGTCAGAACTGCCAAGAGCACTTCTATGTGGCCTCACCAGGTGGCCCAAGCCCCCTGGGAGTCAATGTTTGCAGCCTCTAGGTGTTGTGTGGCCTGCTTTGCTCCCCCAGACTGCAGCCCCCCCCCCCCCCGCCCCCCCCGCCCCAGCCTTCCCAACTGTTTCCCCGCCCCCAGGGCCGAGGCATCCTGGAGCAGCTATCACACAGAGGCCAGGGTGTTCAGCCAGTGGTCTCAGCCCTGGCTTCATGTTCCCACCATCGGGGAAACATTTAAGAATACCAAGGCCTGAATCCCACTCTGGCCCAATTAACTCAGAGCCTTGGGAAGAGGTGATTTTTGGACAAGGAGCCCGAGGCCGTGAGCCGGAAAGTGACTTCCCCACTTTGCACAGCTAGTGGGTGGTGGCCAGAGCCAAGACTGCTTGGGCCTCCTGACCCTCTGCCTGGGGCTCTCAGCTCTATCATTAGTCAGCATTGCTGTTGTCTTCTGTGTTGTTTCTGTACCTGCTGCTTCCCCATCCAGATTCTTGGACTCTCAAGACTTTTATCCTTAGATATGGTAATGGAGGTTTAAGTTTTTCTGTTGGGTGGTTTTCTTTTTGGTTTTTTTTTTTTTAAGATTTCATTTATTTGAGAGAGAGAGAGAATGAGCAGGTGGAGGGGCAGAGGGAGGGAGAAGCAGGCTCCCGCTGAGCAGGGAGCCCAATGAGGGGCTCGATCCCTAATGAGGAGATCATGACCTGAGCCGAAGGCAGACACTTAACTGACTGAGCCACCCAGACACCCCCACTCTTGGATATTTTTGAAAGCTTAATGGAAATTATGCCTTAGTTTGTGAGTAAATGCATGGGCTGCGACCTAGTAAATGTAAATTGTTTGGAAGAAGAAAGCTTTTAAAACTCAAGAGCTGATAGAAGAAAATTAATAAAAGGGTCACTGGTCAAACTTTTATACCTAAAAAAATTTAAAAAATT
>ML101914.1:4487-38595 GCA_003697995.1 Taxidea taxus jeffersonii | reverse complement strand
GTTGGGTCTATCCTATCTCTGAACAGTGGTTCAATATTGGAATATTTATCAATGTAATTCACTATATTAACAGATTAAAACTAAATAAAATATATGATCCTTCCAAAGGACATAAAAAATAAAACCAAAAAACCAAAATCAATAAAATTCACCCATTCAAGGGATAAAACAACTCTTAGCTAACAAAATACATAATAATTTATTTAACTCAATAAAAGGCATCTGTAAAAGATCCACATGAAATGTTATGCTCATAGTAAAATCTTTTGGACAGTTATTTAAATAAATAAATAAAGACCGAAATAAAATAAGAAAGAATTGTTATCCTTCTCTCTAAATGGAGAGACCTTAATGTTGGAGCTCCTAGTTAGGTCCCTAATTTAAGACATTTCTTTTAGAAACAAAGTATGTAATGATTAGAAAGGTTTTATATGCAGATGATATGTCTGCATATAAACTATATAATAGAACATATATGCATATAATAGAACATATATGCATATAATAGAACATATATATAAATATATAATAGAACATACATTTCTATTATAAACCCAATATTCTACAGAATTCAAAGACTGTATACGACAAATAATTAGAATTATAAACAGAGTTTGGCATTACTGTTGTATATTAGATCACTATGTGAAAGTAATCTGCATTTATAGCAATAAAAGATTTGATTTGAACAAACTATAACTTACAACAGCATCAAATATATAATATATATGATGTATACATAAGTTAACTGAGTATAAATAACTTTGTAAAATGATAATACCTCGAGAAATAGATTAAATCCCAAACTATGGGGACCACACTGCCTTCATGAATAGAAAGATTAAATACAAAGATTAAATACTTATTCTCTGTCAATTTCTCCAAAAATGATCTAGATTTAGTATCATTTTAATCTAAATATATCTCCATTTTCTATGGAACTTGATAGGCTGATTCTAAAATTTGTATGGAAATTTAAAATTCCAATAACCGTTAAGACCCTCTAGAAGAACAAGCTGAGAAATCTTAACCTCTCAGACATTAAAAGTAATTATGAAGTTCAAGTTATTAAGATAGTATGAAATTTAGTAGGGTTAAACAGGACTAATGGACCTGAATAGAGAGCTCTGAAAAAGACCCATGAATTTATCATATTTGATATTTGGCAAATCTAAATCTAAAATCAAAGAGGAAAGAAAATTTATTAAGTGCTGTTGCAACATTGGTAATCTAAACAGGAAAACATGAAATTGGATCTCTATCTTGAACTATACTCTCAAACCAATCCTTAATGGATTAAAGATTTAAATATGAAAAACAAAACTTCAGATTTTCAAAGAAAATTTAGAAGTATGTCTTTGTATTATCAAATATGTTATCACCATAAAAAGGGTAAAAACACTAGCTACACATTTGGAAGAGATGGGTGGCTCAGTTGGTTAAGCAGCTGCATTCGGCTCAGGTCATGATCCCAGTGTCCTGGGATCGAGTCCCACATTGGGCTCCTTGCTCGGCAGGGAGCCTGCTTCTCCCTCTGCCTCTGCCTGCCGCTCTGTCTGCTGTCTGCCTGTGCTCACGCTCTCTCTCTCTACCAAATAAATAAAATCTTAAAAAAAGAAAAAAAAAGAACCCCAATAAATCAGTAAGAAAAGAACCATTATGAAGAAAAAGCAGCAAAGAACGTGAATATGCATTTTATGGGAGAGAAAATAGGAATAAACAATAAAAAAAAGTGTTCACCGGATTAATAATCGAGTAGGTTGAAATTATAATAACACTTGCATTATAATTTAATGCACGCCAGATTTTCATATACCTTGCTAATACAAGTGTAAATTATATATCTTTTAGAAAGCAATTATTAGGGTGCCTGGGTGGCTCAGTGGGTTAAAGCCTCTGCCTTCGGCTCAGGTCATGATTTCAGGGTACTGGGATCGAGCCCCGTGTCAGGCTCTCTGCTTAGTGGGAGCCTGCTTCCTCCTCTCTCTGCCTGCCTCTCTGCCTACTTGTGATCTCTGTCAAATAAATAAATAAAATCTTAAAAAAAAAGCAATTATTAGTAAAGCTGAACAGATATATAAATATACTCTATGACTAGTAATTCAACTATGAGATGAATACCCTAAAAAACCTTAGTTCATTTCCATCCAGAGGCACCCTGAACATTGTCCACAGCAACATCATTCATAAGACCAAGAGACAAAATAATTCAAATGCCAATAACAGCATAACTGTCAATTGTGCAAAGGAATATAATACAATAGTAAACTATAAACTGTAGTTGTATACTTTATGATGTACAAAGAAAAAAAAAGTTATCAAAGAATGAGCATATATAGAGTATAAATCTATTCTTACCTAGGTCACATATAAACAAAACTAAACAAAAAAGTCAGCAAATTAATTTGTATAGAGAATTATTAACACAAAATCAAGCTGGTAATTACTTCCATAGAAAAAAGACTGGGATAAAATCCAAAAGATGCCTACAGGGAATTTTCAACAATATTGTCAACGTTCTATTTATTTAGCTAGACACAATGCATGCACATGAATTTGCTGATTAGTATTCTTCATACTGCACATACATGTCATATCGACAGGCTAGAATAAAACAATCATAATGGTATTTTTTAAAAAGTATGCTTTTTCTTTATAAAGAAAATACAAATGTATTCTCAAAATGTAAATAATATACTTAATGTTTCCTGCTTGGAATAAATTATTTGGGGAGAGTTTATTGAATCTACCATAAGAAAGATATCTTGAGCAACTGGGAACAGTTTCTTAAAGGGAGGTGAGTTGATTTTATGATAGGTGACCTTTAAATTTTTGTGCCTTAGGGGGTTTGGGCCTTCAAGAATCTCCCAACATTTATAATTATAATTCCCTTAGAAAATTCTTCCGTATTCATTGTTTAGTTCTCCCGACAACACCTTTATTTTATGAAGACCCCTGCCTCAAACACAGTGGTTCCCTGAAGGTACTCAGTCATTACTGTAAAAATCCCCAAACTGAATTGTGAAACTGCTTTACCCTGAAGAGGCAAACCAAACCAGAGGAGAAATCAAATGCACTCTGAAGAGACAAAACAGAGCTAATCACTTTAGACAGATATTCCATTGCTTGCACAGCTGGGCATAATATGCTCATTTTATAAATACGCTTTGTTATTTTCTTAGTATTAGTGAGTTTGCTTGAATGGATTAGAAATATGGAAGCGGCTTTGTCTAATGTCATGGTAAATTTGTATCCTGATATAAGAACGGTTATATCCTGATAAGCATTGATGCAAATCCCCACCCCACCCCCCACACAATTCCCTCTGCTCCTGTTGGAAGTCAAGGGGAGAAATAACACACAAAGTCTTAAACTCAAGATGCCTAAGTTTTTGTAGCAGATTGGAAATAGTATTAAAAAATCCACTGAATTGAGTATAGTAGTCAAACTGTTGGCATAGTTCAGAACTCTAAGAGAAGAGAGACTCAGGAAAAATACATCCTTTCTTCTTTTCACAGAGGGTACCTACAAATAATTTCCCCACTGTCACTGGCAGTGGTAGCTTCATTAGGTATCCACCCGGAATCTCTTTACAATACAGGATAAGATGATAGAAATACTCTGAGTAACACATCACTGATTAAGTGGCAGAAGATATTTAAAAGGCATTTTAGGGGGGCACCTGGGTTGCCCAGTTGGTTAAACATCAGCCTTCTGCTGAGGCCATGATCTCAGGATCCTGGGATTGAGCCCACATCAGTCCCCCTGCTCAGCAAAGAGTCTGCTTCTCCTTCTCCTTCTGCAGCTCCCCCTGCTTGTACTCTCTTGCTTTCCCTTTCCCTGTCAAATAAATAAAATCTTCAAATAAACAAATTAAATAAACAAATAAACATTGTAGGCACTCAGAGTTGTGTGAGAGGAACGATGTAGGGTTTAGAATGCAGGAGTTGCAGACATTTTTAACAAGGTTTTATTTATTCATTTGATAGAGAGAAAGAATGAATGGGGGTAGGGGCAGAGAAATTAGGAGGAGCAGACACTACCTGAGCAGGGAACCCAATCTGGGGCTCCATCCTAGGACCCCAAGATCATAGACCATGACCTGAGTCGAAGGCAGACCCTTAACCAACTGAGCCGGCCAGGCGCCCTTGGCACATTTTTAAGAAACTTTTAAGAAACACCTGAATTGTCCTAATGGGTAACAACTGCATTTACAGGAGATCATTTGTGTGCGTGTGTGTGTGTGTGTGTGTGTGTGTGTGTGTATTTACGTTTTATCCCTCAAAAACCCATGATAATATCTACTAGCCCATATGGTCTTCCAGAACCTTACCACTCCTTCATTAAGAGGTAGATTCTAAGTCTCCTCCCTCTGAAACTGGGTAGCTGTTTGGGACTGCCCCCTCCTGTACAGGTAAAGTACTATGATATGATATTGGAGACTAGAGCATAAAAGGCAACACAGATTTCCAACTGCTCTGTATTGGGACGCTCACCTTTGGAACCCAAGCCAGATGAAGCCCAGGGCACATGGAGTCCAGTAGAACAGAGGCTCCTGCTCTCAGCCACACCTGAGCTTCCTGACTGCAGCCAGGGAATACCAGCTGGGGCCACATGAGTGAGCCACACTGGAAGCTGATTCTCCAGCCCACAGGTGTCTTTAGTAGAGCAGGCTCTTTCTCAACAACCTGGCCCAAACTGAAGGTCTGTGAGCAAAGTAAATGTTATTATTTTAAGGTACTCAATTTTAGGGTTGTTTGTTATGCAGCAATATATAACTGTTATTCTGGAATAACACAAGTTATGACTGGGTAGGAACTAACTAATAAGTGGGCTCAGAAAAAAAGAAAAAAGATAGGAAAACATTGATGGGCTCTGAAGGAATTCTACGATCAAAAATTTTTTTTTAAGTTCTTTAAAGAAAAACTGTGTAGGGCCATTGGAAAAGGTTATTCAAAGTAAGCTTTGAATTAAAAAGGTAAATGCGAAAATAACGATTATTTAATTTATGCTTTAATGGAGTTTCTTTAGAAGAATCACTACTCTTAGTTCTCCTTTGAAGTAGGGATCACCAGTGCAGACAGAGCCTCCTAGAACTTTTTTGGCAAAGGAGATGCAATATTTATTGAGACACAATAAAATTCTCTCAAATTCTAGACTACTGAAATCATGGAAATGCTGAATATAATGCATAAATTATTTTACAAATGTTTTATTCTAGGTGCATTAGTAATTTAGAGGGTCATTTGTTTTTAATGTGAATGAAAGTCAAAGAAGACTCTTTAGTTAACTGTACTTCCATAAAAGTAGATGACTGAGTGTTGAGTGAAAATTTAAGACTGTTGATCAGTTACTTAAACATACACATAAGGTAAAATAGATTCTGTAGGGGATATAATCCTTGACTGTTAGGAAAGATACATAATATCCATAGGGATTTTAAAAAAGCATTTAATAATATCCTATAGCATATGCTTCTTTATTTGTTTACACTAAGACAGACTGTTGGATTCTATGGGCTCCAAGCCACTCTCCTAAGTATACCTCTCTAAAACTTTCCTAGCTTATATTGGTGTATCCCTAAGGGCAACAGTTTCTCATTTTGGCTCACCCAACTTCCCAAGTGAGAACCAGATACTCAGAAGAATTATAAGGATGATGTTGGACAGTTAAGGGATACCTGGAGATCCTTTCATTACACTTGATTCAACTCTACAGTAGTTTAAAATGTATAAGATGTGAGGGGAAAAAAAAAGGAAGGTAAGGACATGATATCAAGTAGATCCATTACACAAGCACAAAATCAATGTCTCAGCACTCACACTTTGATGATCGGTTAGTCTGTCTTTATATCTCTCTGTCTACCTATTTGATTAGTGTAGTTTTGTACAATGGTGTAATCAAGGAATTATATAGCTCCATCCCTATTTTCCTGGTCATGTAATGTTAAGATATGAGTATTTTGGTGACACAGTCTAGTTCCATATTATAGAATGAATTAAATTGGTCTTCATGAAAACAAGCCTTTAATCTCAAAATTATCATAGAATTTTAGGTAACTGTGCATACAGTTAGGATTTTGGTGGATTCTTTTGAGATTTCTACATGTAGTATCATGTTATCTGCCTATAGTGAAGGTTTTACTTCCTCCTTACTGATGTACATGACTTATATTTATTCTGTTGTCTGATTGTTGTGGCTAGGACTTCTAGCACTATGTTGAATAAAAATAGTGAGAGTGGACATTCTTGTCTTGTTCCTGATCTTAGGGGGGAAAATCTCTGTTTTTCACTAAGAGCCAAGAACTATGAACTATCTTAGCTGTGTTTTTTTATTCCAAACATGGCTATGTATGTTTCCTCTAAACCTACAATGTTGAGGGTTTATATCATGAATGGATATTGTACTTTGTCAAATTCTTTTTCTTTATCTACCGAAATGATCATATGGTTTTTATCCTTTCCCTTATTGATGCATCACATTGACTGATTTGCAAGTAGGAAACCAACCTTGCAATGCAGGAATAAAACCCACTTGATCGTGGTGAATAATTTTTTTTTACTGTATTGTTGAATTTGGTTTGCCAGTATTTTGCTGAAAAATTTTTCAGCTATATTCATCAGGGATATTGGCCTGTAGTTCTCTTTTTTAGTGGTGTCTTTATATGGTTTTGGTACCAGAGTAATGCTGGCCTCATAGAATGAATCTGGAAGTTTTCCTTCCTTTTCTATTTTTTTTGGAATAGCTTCAGAAGAATAGGTATTAACTCTTCTTTAAATGTTTGGTAGACTTCTATGAAGCCATCTTGTCTTGGGAGTTTTTTGATTATTGATTTAATTTCTTTGCTGGTTACTGCTCTGTTAAAATTTTCTATTCTTATTTCAGTGTTGGTAGTTCATAGGTCTCTAGGAATTTAATAATTTCTTCTAGGTTGTCCAATTTGTTGGCATAGATTATCACAATATTCTCTTATCATTGTATCTCTGTGGTGTTGGTTGTAGTTTCTCCTCTCTCATTTGCGATTTTATTTATTTAAGTCCTTTCTTTTTTTTCTTGATAAGTCTAGTTACAGGTTTATCAGCTTTATTGATTTTTAATTTTTTTTTATTTCAGTGTTCCAAAATTTATTGTTTATGCACTACACCCAGTGCTCCAAACAGTTTCTGGTTTCATTGATCTGTTATATTGTTTTTTTAAGTTTTTATGCTATTTATTTTTGCTCTAATATTTATTATTTCCTTCATCCTGCTGGTTTCAGGTTTTGTTGTTCTTTTCCTAGTCCCTTTAGGTGTAAGATTAGCTTGTTTGAGATTTTTCTTGCTTCTTGAGCTAGACGTGTATTGAATTTTGGAAAGGTCCTCGGTAGAGTCAAATTCATATATATATAATAATATATATTATATGCAAAATATATATTATATACATTGTATATATAATAAAATATAATTAAAATAAAATTCATATATATTTTATAATTTACAAAATATACATTATATACATTGCATATATTATAAAATAATATAGGTAAAATGCATTGTTATAGATTGTATATGTATTATAAGGTCTATCAATCATCTATCTGTATTTTTCTCATGCTAATGAACAGAAAATCTAATAAAATATTATATTCATGGAAAAGCAATTCCTCACCCTTCAGAATAGAAATGCTGGCACATCTTACCAGTGAAGGGCTATGAGGTATTTTGAAAATGCACATTTGTATACAATTAGTAATCTGTGCAGCATTTAGATGTGAGACATATCACTGAATACAGAGAGTAGGATACTTTAAAATGAGTGTATTCTTTTTATTTACTTATTTTTCGATTTCAGAGGGTGTCTACTTTGAAAAGTGTCCACTGGTTTAGTATAGAAGAGGTAAAAGGAAATATTTTACACTTTGAGATTGATGTATAATCACATGAAACAATGTATAAAACTAACTATAGAACAAATATTAGACATGCAGTCTGCTCACAATTGCATTCCATTTTCTTTTAAAATTCTGGCTAACTGAAGTCAACACAGGTTCAATTATTTGTGAATGTTGTTTACTTTCAAAAGCAAATGTGCTGGGACGCCTGGGTGGCTCAGTTGGTTAAGCGGCTGCCTTCGGCTCAGGTCATGGTCCCGGCGTCCTGGGATCAAGTCCCACATCGGGCTCCTTGCTTGGCAGGGAGCTTGCTTCTCCCTCTGCCTCTGCCTGCCTCTCTGTCTGCCTGTGCTCGCTCTCTCTCTCTCTCTAACTAATAAATTAAAAAAAAATTTAAAAAAAAAAGCAAATGTGCTAAAGAGTATTTTATATATTTACGCATTTTTTAAAAAGGTTCAGCTAGCTTACTTATTCATGAAATGTTGAGGGGACCCAGACAAATCCCCAAAGTGATGCTAATTTTTAAATTAAATATACATAAATTAATCCACATAACTCTGGGAGCAAAATAATTCTTTGAAAATGCATGGAATTCATTATGAGCCATTAAAAAAGCATTTAGTAATTACTAGTGGTGAGAACAATTTATAAAATAAACTTGCACTTTTCTTGTTTTATTTTGTGATGAAGCTTAGATTTAGAGAATCCAATTGCTTTTTGTAGCATTTTCTTAAAAGAATAATTTTAAATTTTCTGCTCTTCTTGTAGGAAAAAAATATTAAAGCTTCAAGATACAGAGCATTGAATAGAAAATTTTTGACATGAGTATCATTAAAGCTGAAGTTACCTTATAATCTCAGTCTTTTGTTACTTAAATAATTAATCCTCTCCCATAGACTTGTCGAAAGAATATTGTATGAATGAGCTTAAGCATTAATTCACTTGTGTCCATCATAATGATAGTGTATTTAATGTCTGTAATGGGTTATATCCTCTCATAGATATGTTACTTACATTATCTCAGTTATTCTGAATTACTTCAAACCTCTGAGCGAAAGGTCTGGTGTCTCCATCTTACAGATGAGGAAGTGCAATAATTTCCTCTTCATCAGAGGTAAACAATATATGGCCTATGGTCCAAACATGCCTGTCACCTGTTGTTGTAATTAAAGTACTACTGGAAGCTATGCCCATTCATTTACATCTTGTCTATGAATGCTTTCTCTTTACGGTGGAAGAACTGAGTATTTGCAAAAGAAACCATATGCCCTGTAAGGCAAAAAATATTTACCATCTGGTCCTTTACAGGAAAAAAAGCTCCTGATCTCAGCTTTAGGTCACCAAGTAAGAACTGCCTTTCAAATGGATGCTAAAGTCAGTGCTCCCTTCACTAGATCATGATGCATCCCAAAGGCATATAAATGTTAGGGTGGGGAGTAAACAATAACTTACTCATTAAAAAACAAGAACAAAATAACTATTTGCTTAATGACTTATAAAAATAAAAAAAATGAGGTTTTTGGATTTGAATCCTGTCTTAGAAATGCATCACCATCATGAATCTAGAGCAGGTATGTAAAAGTTCATGGATTCAGAACACATCATTTAAAACATGGAAATCATAATACCTGATATTCCTGCACTCAAAGGTCAGGGATGGATGAGCTCTTTCTCACACTATTATCTATTATTCTCTAATTTTAATTCACAGGTCAGACATAAGGCAGGTATGACTCAATTGGAAATGATCCAAAATAGTTTAAAATATTTTTTTCCAATATATAGTGCAGATGAACTCTGTTCTTATATACAGAAAGTGATACATCACATTCTTATGACCTATGTGGTTCCTTCAGATCAATTTTGAAAATAACCCATAATAATTCAGTGCGATACAAAAAGCATTTTTCAAAACTTTTCCAGCATTCTGTGAGGCCCTCTAGGGGGTAATAGAATTAATATCTGCATAGCTACTGATTTAATGTTAGAGTCACTTCTACATATATTAGTTCTTTTGAATTACCAACACACAAACACATACTATGTACAAGCAAGGCTGGCCTATTTAATCTAATTAAAATTTCATAATCAGATATAATGTATGAATTATTATGCTAGGTCTAGACATCAAATGCTGACATTCTTGAGGGGGAGGCAGGTTATAACTTTTTTTTATAATATTACACAAAAAGCCTATAGCAAAGTTAATCAAGACACTATGACAGGAAGTAGGTCACAGTAGAGCAAAGGTTTCTCAAAATCAGTGTGTCAGCACCATTGATGTTTTGGATGGATAATTCTTTGTCATTCTATCTTGTTCATTGTAGGGTGTTCAGCAGCATTCCTGGCTTCTATTCACTAAATGCCAAGTAGTAGCCCTATGTTCCCTAACAAAAATATCTCCAGACATGACCAAATGTCACCTAGGGGGGGTAGAATCTTCCCTTGTTCAGCAGATCAGGGTAACAAATAGATTAGAGCATGTGTAGTCAAAAATGAATGCAAGAAATGAGATTAGATAGTTATGTTAGTCCGTGGGAAACGAGCAGAAGAGGGAATGATAAAAGGGTATTTTGGGGGGCTGGATATACAGCACTCGATGAAGTGAAAGTGGACGGTAAGGCATTTTCAAACCTTAGTGGGAAGGAGTATCGTTAGGGGTGTCTGTCATGAAGTCTACCTTAGAGCAATTCTGGTTCATTTGGTATACTCAGGGTCCCAGGAATATAAGCTTCAGCAAACATTAGAAAAAGAAAATGGATGTAAACCGGAGTGCTGCAGGAAGACAGGACTTGAGAGAGTAGCTAAGCTTGCAGCTAAACACAATTAGAATGGTTGATGAGGAAATCCTATACCCACTTTGGGTATATCTAGAGCCAATGGCTTATAAAATATTTAATTTTGGAAATGTATACCATTATGCCATCTTTAAATTGGAGCCAAAAATTCTCCAGGCCTGGGTTACTATGCTGGCTTTAACAATTCCAGGACACACACCTATAATTATCAAAAATGATTATATGTACTAAAAACATTCTAATATATATGGCATGAGGTTACTTGGGGAAACATTTCATATTCATGATTTGTAGGGTTTGAAATTCCTGTTTCTAAATGGCAAGGGAGAAGAACGTTCTTCATAATTGGGATATCCATAGGCCAAGGAAACAGTGGTATTTTCATTAGCATGTTGTATATTAGAAATGATTTTTTTTTCACAGAATTGCAATTCTGTGATACTATAGGTATATGGCTTGGATAGAAATATTGTAGAGGCCCTACCATTTTGGTCTGAGCAGTGTATAATAAATAATATAAGTGATTCATAATATCTCATCTTTGCAATGGAGGCCTATATTATAATACTCTTTCTGTGGCTTGTGAGTAGCTACTTAACAGAAGGATTTTGTCTCATGACTTATATCAGAAGGTTAGTGAATTTCAAAATACTAACTTCATTTTGGTTGCCTTTCTTTGGCCCGAAAATTAATAAATGTATGTGCCTGTGGGAGAATCAGTCTAAAACTTCTTTCTTTGAACTATAAAACCTTATAGCAAAAATGTCAATAAGGAGAACTAAGGCCATATTTTACTGATTCTAAAATGCACTTTCTAAAAATAATATAACATTTCCAAAGTTGGGAATATTTTACAGTCTGTTGGCTAGATGAGAGTCAGGATATACTTGTTATTATCGATGCATTATGGTAACTTAAAAAAATAAGTACAAGGTTTCCAGCTTGCAGAATAAACGTTAGCCTAGAAATCAGGGATAATGTTATAAACTCTTTTAAGGAATGTTGCATCAATAATATTTATGGCACAAAGGATTATATTGCATGGGGATGAAAACAAAACAAAATATTGATATTGAAAACAAAACATGCTTCTGACTCCCAAGTTGATTGAGAAGCGTTGAATTTTGAATGTGATAATGTTTTAGAAAACCCCTAACTAATGAATTTTCCTGTTTTCTATTTAATGTATACAAAAGAATGATATCCTTTCTCACCTCCACCTCCTCCTCATCACAATCATCATCCTATGTCTAAATTAAGTAGCTTACTGACTCAGGACACACTCAAAAACTTAAGTGGGAAGATTTATTTCACAATTTGGCTACAGCAGATTTTTTCTTAGCTTTACAAACAAACAGAAAACAACAACAATAAAGCCCCAAGTAATTTATTTTACAATGAATGTCATTTCAGAACTGATGACATATGGTCATCTTGAATGGTGGACATGCCTTAGTTTATTTCTTACCCAAACCTTGGTGCAGCCTCTCTGAGAATTGGCCTGAAGAGATCTGTCACTCACTCCTGAGAGCTCACAAGCTCAAATTCCAAGTACACTTGTAAATACTTTCAAATTTCTTAAATACTTTCAAATTTCTTTTCAAATGCCCTAGGACACCTGTATGGATTTAACCCCAGGGACAGCATAGTTCCCCAAGGTAAATGTGTAAATGAATGCTACCCATGACCTCGAGCAATAGTCACTTGAGAAACAATTCTTTACATTAGTTTTAGGGTGTCAATTTAAACATAAATAAATCCAGCAAGTTCATAGGTTAGAATTAATTTGTACAACAGAACTTTAATAGATTAAAAAGTTAGTCAAAACCTTTGTGCTTTAATAAATCAGAAATTTTGTCAAGCTTATGAAAATATGAAATGAATCCAAACTACTACCTAATAATTAGTGTTTTTCCATCCATCACATCTGAAAATGTCATAAAGGATCATTGCTGTGGATATCAATGTATAAGTGACTTTATATAGGACACTCACTTTCCCCATTGTAGGTAAACAATATCCTGTCGCCATGTTGTTGGTTTTCTTTAGTTTTGGTATGATTTTTCTAATTTTTCTCTCCTTCACTCCATCCCTCAGATATTAAATTCTGCACAGTCTATGATGATTAAAACATCAAAACTAAACACAAACTCATTGGAGGAAAAAGGCCAAAAACCATTCCAATACTTAGTGCACATTTTGTTCATACTAAGAATAAGCACAAAGTTATAAAATACTGTCCTGAGTCATAGCATATTGCAAAAGACACAAATGGATATTTCAAGAAATTCTGCAGTAATTAGAAGTTGCTGAAGAGAAAGTCTGCTGAAATCAGAAGAGACGTAATACATCAACAAAAATGAACATACATCAGTGGAAGAGTATTGCATTTTAATCAAGACAACTTGGGGGTGCCTGGGTGGCTCAGTGGGTTAAAGCCTCTGCCTCTGGCTCAGGTCAGGGAGCCTGCTTCCCCCTCTCTCTCTGCTTGCCTTTCTGCCTACTTGTGATCTCTGTCTGTCAAATAAATAAATAAAATCTTTAAAAAAGAATCAAGACAATTTGTGAAAAATCTAAATTTACAAAGAAAAATAAGAGAATGAGCCTTGTCAATAAAGCCATCAATTTCATAAATAATTGCAATAGTTTTTCATGCCCTAATTCCAAAGAGCATCATGTGACATTAGCACAAGGAAATTCCCATCGGTGTCACTCCTGAAAGTGAGTAGAGGGGCTTTGGAAGGAAATGCTAAGGGGAAAAAAAAGTTTCCAGAAGAAATTGAGAGTAACTCTTGGGTTTCACAGAAAAAGAAAAGTGAAAATGATGTAAAGGGGTACACATTGGTAAGGGGGAGTACGTGAAACTAGAACACCTCTTTTTTTTTTTTTTATCAAATTGGAGATGTCTCTGCATAGAATGTATGTTTCTGTAACATGCAAAAGCAAATTGCTAAAGGCACTGACTTTGGTGTTGGTGGATGCCTCCCATAAGTCCTTGCATTTTTCCTTTCCCATCTGTTTAAAGGCTTCCACATTGAAAGGTCGTGAGAAACAGAAAGGTGGCATCTGCTATCAATGAGGTAATGAGTAGAGGATACATTGTCAATATTCACTAATGCATACATGAATTTAAGCTTAAAGAAGTGAGCATTTCACTCACTCAAGATGATCTGGAAATTTGGCATGAAGGAAATGAGAATCCCAGATATAAGTACAGAAATCAGGCTCAAAGAAATAAGGAAGGTCAAATTATTTACTAGTAATATTGAAGCCCACCAACCATCTCTGGAGAGATGGGAAGGGCTCTTTATAGGTTGTAGAAGTTCTAGGCTTGTGCTAGTTGATTCTGAAAAAGGATTAGCGAAGTGGGGGCCTATTCAGGAAGGGATATTATGAAGAACCAGAAACAATTCAGTAATGTCCTCAAGCAATAATTTTTGTCCTCAAGCTGCAAAGATTTAAGTAGGGCCTATGTTTGTAAATGGTGAGGAAGTAGTGATATTTTAAAACATGGTCTGTTAGTCATTTGGAGGATTACTCTTGGGCCTAGTCTACGTAGGGTCTACTAGTCTTGTTGGATACATTGTTATGTTACATTAGGAACATTGCTTCTTGATTACCAGCTGGGAAAATTTTCATTTCCTCAATAGGATTGACCAGAAAATATAATGGAGTTCAAGATTTACCGAAAAGTTCTATACATAACTTACATATTAACTGTCAACATCTAAAAAAACCATGTGAATAAAATGGTCAATGTCCATGAAAATAGACAGATTGATTATTCTGGTAATACAATAAAACAGCAACAAATAAATAAACAGACGACTTCAGACTGCATCCCACTGTATAACAGGCACCATGAAACTTTGGAAGTCACAAACTAAGTAGAAGAATCATGATTATAAGGTCAACTGAGTAAGGCAGGCTCTATCACAAGGCATTGGATAGCAAGTGAAGAATGAAGCGGAGGTTGGGCGTCTTCATACTGTTGCCTGACGCTAATTTAGTATTAATACCTAGAGTGATGTTTTCTATATTCTATGAATTAAATGGTGTGCTCACCACATACTTTGAGTGGTAGGCATTCCTAAGTGTTACACATATGAAATTAAGAAAGATGTCTAGAAAGTCCTTTTTCTGGGCCCACTGAGCCCTTAACAGGACTAGCAGGAGAATTAAGTGGAATAAGTCTAGGCACCAAGATTTGAATCACATGTATCACGTGTGATCTTAGAAAAAGAACTTAACCTTTCTGAGCTTCTGTTTCCTCACTATAAAATAAGGATGATGATATATACATTTTAGGATTGCTAATAGTGTTAGTTAGTATACGTAAAAATGTCTGATCCACCCAAGGCATTCAGTTGGTATGGTTAAATTATGAATAAAAATCTAATTCCCATTACTTCAAAAAAGGACTTGAAAATTTTCAGACTATCTCGTGGTTACTAAGAAGTACCTATATTAAATTCTTGTGGTTTTAAGGTTGCAAGTAACACAAAAAATATATTAATTAGCCTTGGCCAGAGAAGGAGAAAGAGGAGGAGACCAGGATGGGGACTGGGGAGAGAAGGAGAGGAAGAGGGAGGCAGGAGGAGGATGATGACATAAAAATAAGCCTGAGGGTGGAGAGGAGGGCATCTGTATGAGGAACGGTGCTTCATTTCTGGGTACTCAGTGGACACAAATCTAGAACCAGAAATCAGTGAAACCATTACCAACACAGCCTGCACTTTCTCCAATTCTTGCCTCTCTATTTGCTTCCATCTTGTTTATAGCTCTTCACAACTCAGATTTCTCAATGGTTCATATCTGTATCTACTCAACAATTAAAAGAGTACAATTCACCATTCAAGAGAACACCAAAACTGCAAAACCATCTCTTATTTCAGCTCTCCAGGGAAAATCTGATTGCAATGTCGGGCCAACCATAAAACATAAAACTAACAGTCAGAGGCTCAGATTTGGGGAACAGAAATTGTGGGTTTCTCCTGAATGAAGGGTGTCAAGAGGTCACTGGGAGTTGGGAAGATATAGTAAAATGTATTTACCATGAATATCTAGTAATTCATATATTATTTTTCTAGATCATGGTGGCAGAGAATTTAAATTTAGCTTTCATTTAAATATTAATTTGACTATAATAATAATAACTATCATTATGAGTTCTTACTATCTATGGGGCAATCATTTTTACAGGCATTATCTCATTAAGCTCCATAAACTCATGGTAGGTCCTTACATTATCCTCAATTAGAGATGAGGACAGTTAGACCAAGAGAGGATGTTCAAAATCACATGCTTTAAGATCTATAATTGAGGGTAGAATGACTCTAAACCCGTCAAATAGTCAAAAATAGATTTACAGACTAAATATCAAAAGCATCCCAAAAAAATCTGAAGGAAAATGGAAGATGTTTTCTCTGAATGTTAGGCACATTTTTTTGCTAAGACAAGGAAGGTAAGAGAAAATTCTCTGACTTTGACATAACAAATGTTTTGAAAATGACAACAAAAATGCTTTAATGATTATGATGAACCATAAAGAAAACTGACACAAAGGGGTGGCTCAGTCGGTTAAGTGTCTGCCTTCAGCTCAGATCATGATCCCAGAGTCCTGGGATCTAGCCCCACATCAGGCTCCCTGCTCAGTGGAGAGCCTGCTTCTCCATCTCCCTCTGCCTGCCACTTTGCCTACTTGTGCCCTCTATCTCTCTGTCAAATAAATTAATAAATAAACCTTAAAAAAAAAGAAAACTGACACAGAAATTTCAACCTATGATTTCAATGAATCTAATTTTATGTTTTAAGTTTTTAAGTACTGAGATTAAACAATTCTAAATATATCTTTAGATAATGCAAGGACATAAGTAAAATACGGAGCAATAGTACTAATTTTAAACATTATAAATTATGGCACTTTGACTAATGCAACTCAAGAGTAAATTTGTCAGGCATGTATGAGCCAAACTTAGAGCATCATGCAACTACGAGCCAAACCCAATTCTGGACTTAAGGAAATGATGAAATGAAAAGTAGCCTTCCTGTGGGAGGGGAGGGGGTGGACATGTAACAGGATATAGAACAAGGATAAAGGTGACAAGGGCAAAGTAAAAAACAGTAATTATAACCTCTTGTGGGAAGACCAACTTTCAGAGTTAAAACTTGTCTTACAATTTTGTGAACATGGGATATTAACCTGATATACAGGGAAGAGTGAAAGAGCATGTCAACTTACACGTTCCACTTCAAACACATACAGATTTTCAGCAAACACATCTTCATACATGAATAAAAGAGCCTGGTTTTATATAGGTTGCAGTTCCTGAGCCAATTTTCTATAAATACCCCACTGATATCAAGTGAATTACAGTCTTCTCCAGCTAAGGAAGCTCTAGGCAAACCCAGAAGCCTATTAAGAAGAAAATGACAAGCTTCAGGCACCTAATTGCATTAGCTCATCACCAGGAAGACACCAGAAGTCTGAAACTAATCTGGCTGGGGATTGACTGGAACTGAATCTACTGTAGGATGTTTTGTGTGTTTTTCCCCCCTCAGCCTTACATGTTTAAGGAGAAAAATCTGTTTACTAATTTGGTGGAAGGCAATTTTATTTTATCTTTTGGCCAATAAAAAAAAATTGATATGCTTTGGTTAATTTTACTAATATTTATAATAAAATACTTGTACAAATAAGAACACAAAAATAATTTTTGGAGAAAACAAAGTACGTATTTACCATCTACTAGTGCGTCATTGGTAGCAGTCTTAAATTATAGCTGGTATATCAGTATACCCTCCCCTCACTGCAAAGAACTCTCTTTCCCTACCTTCACCCTGTCAAACCTCCCTGTCCTCTCTGCTGTCCATGGTGGGTACCTACAGCATTTGATCTGTCTCTTACTTGGTTATCAAGTGCTTTTTGTCACTTGCAGCAAATATAATCCATGCTCTGCCCGGATGTTTTCGGAACACTTACTTATTCTGTAGGCTTCTTTCTGGTACCTCTGTGGCTTCACATAGCTTTTAATAGCCCTCACTTGATGTTCTTTCAGCAGTGCCTCCCTTGAGCTATGCAAGCACCAAGCCTTCACACAAAGAGCTGGTCAACAGTGAAATCTGAATCCCAGACTTCTTAAAGGATATGGTCACAGGGGTTCGAGCATGAAAGCCCAGCACCCTTGCCTCCAGTCAGGAAAAAAAAGAAACAACAAAAACAAAACAAAACAAAAAAACTGAAGTATGATTTATGTTCTAGGTATCCATTGCCAGACTCAGACTGAGGTTGAGATTTTGCCTGAAATCATATCCTTGCCTGATTTCCTTTCTTTTCTTGCTCTGTTCCCCACAAATCCCTACTGGTTACCTTCAGGGTCCTCCCATAATAAATCACTTGCAGATGAATCATGCTTTTAGCCTGCTTTGGGGATCTTGACCTAAGTTACTACTTTTTTGTCCTTTCCTGGATTCTTCATTATTATTATCACTTAGCACTCATTCATTAGAAATTTCTTAAATACTTAGGGTGAGCCAGATAATTTCCTATGTTCTAGGAAGTTACAGTTTATTGGGATAAAAAGAAAACAATAGGGAGGGGTTGTTTTTACATGTTCACAAGGGAACTTTCATGTACATTCTCACATGCAGCACCTGTCATGGTGATCACTTCCTAGAATGTACTGTACTTGGTTTATAAAGGAGCAAGAAATGGTTGGAAAATCTTGCTTTTATAAAAGCAAACAATCGACTCCAAAACACATTTTTCATAAAGTGTGAACCAGAAGGTACATACAACCCCAAAAGATGTAAGATAACACATAGCATTTCTTAGTGTGTTGATTAAGTACACAGAAATGGAATTTGGTCCAACAAGGTTTTAAATGAGATGGATTTGAATTTTGTAATTGAAATGTATTCTAACTTTTTCTTATTTGCAAATCAGAGTAAGAACCATTATTACACTGACAAATTAGAGAATTAAATTTATTAATCTATAGATTGAAGTTATATATAAGAACAAGAAACAACTGTTTTATGAAATATAATATTTATGAAATATAATTATGAATAATATAAATATGAAATATTTATGAAGTATAATAACACAGAGACAAAATAGGAAAAGGTACTAAAAACAGGTTAGTTGATCAAAGAAAAATGGGGTATTATTACATAGTAATAGAATGACAGAAACAATATAGTTTCATTGTTAAGAATATTATTCCTGGGGCGCCTGGGAGGCTCAGTAGGTTAAAGCCTGGGCCTTCAGTTCAGGTCATGATCCCAGAGTCCTAGAATCAAGAGAGAGAGAGATCAATAGAGCCCGCATCAGGCTCTCTCCTCAGCAGGGAGCCTGCTTCCTCCTCTCTCTCTCTCTGCCTGCCTCTCAGCCTACTTGTGTTCTCTGTCAAATAAATAAATAAAATATTAAAAAAAAAAAACAAAAGAATATTATTCCTAAAGGGGTACCTGGTTGGTTCAGTCAGTTAAGGGTCTAACTCTCGGTTTCAGCTAAGATCATGATCTCACCATCATGGGATCAAGCCCTGAGCTGGGCTCCTTGCTCAGTGCAGAGTCTGCTTCAGATTCTCTCTGCCTCTTCTCCCTCCCCCTCTATCCTTACCCCCATTTGCTCATGTGTGTGTTCTCTTTCTCTTTCAAATAAATAAATACAATCTGAAAAACAACAACAACAACAACAACCCAGTATTCCTATGAGTTCTAGGGAAGATGGCAGAGTAGCAGGACCCTAAGCTCACTGTGTCCCAAGGATACCACTAGATAAAAATTGCATGAGTGCAAATAACCTAGAAAATAAGCCAAAGATTGGCAGAACAACCCGTCCGTAGCTAAATGTACAGAAGAGTCCACATGCAAGAGGACAAGAATGGAGACACGGCCTGGGGCTAAAGGGACTTGTGAGATTGTTCATGGGACAGAGGGACACCAAGGGTATGAGGAGTCGGGGGGAGCAGACTCTCACACAAACCATCCCCTGCATGGGGAACTTACACCAGAAAGATGAATTCCTATAACATCTGGCTCTAAAACACAGGGGCCAGATTTTGCAAGTTCTTACAATCAACTGGTGCTTAATACCTGTAACTTTAAAATTCAGTGGCTTAGCTCTGGGAGAGGCAGAAGGGTAAGAAGAAACTAAGTCTCTGTTCTAAAGAGACACCACAACAAACAGCCCCTCAAAGGTAAAGCATAGAAACAGCAGTTTGAAAAATGCCTCAGGAGATTTGTTTACTCCTCAGTAAGGAGATTTGTTTACTAATCTCAGAGTATGTACTGGTGAAGCAGGGATCCTTGGGAAATTTCTCCAGGAACAAAGGTGCTGACAGACACCATTTCTCTCCCCTGACACCCAGCCTAGATAAAAGGATATCTGCTGGAACTGGCACAATGCAAACACTCGCAACCCAACTTGCTAACAGTGTGACCCATTTACGTGTGCTCTCCTGTAGCTATGCCCCCTCCACCTGGGCTTTGGTTTCGGGTCTCTTCCCACAACAGACCTGCACAAAACGTGCTAATACTAGGTGCCTTGCACCTGAATTCTTCTGTGGATCTGCCCTTTCTAAACCAGCCTGCTTTGGCCCCCAGCAGCTAAGGTACCCTCTTGCAGCGGACCTGTGCAGAACTTACTGGCACCATGTACTGGACCCCCACATTCTCCTGAAGACCTGTTCTCTTCAATGTCATTGGCTAGAGTCCATTCAGAGAGGTGCCACAGTGTACAAGTAGCTCCAAAAGGGACCAGCAGCATTCCAAAGTGACTCCATCCCAGGGAGAAGAGCAGACTACCAAAAACACCAGGCCAACTACAGTCCTAGCAGTAGGCTGAGGGGCAGACATCTGGTCTGACTGTAGGTCCTGCTCATCAACAAAACAATTCTCAGGGGGCAATACAGGGAAGTGCCCTGAAGTTTGGTGCTACTCCATGTCTGGAAAATTCCTAGTCTAACTCAATTTAAACACAAGGTAGCCCTATACTGGACTGCTAACAATATAGGGAACAAGCCCTTCCCATAATAGGTAAAGAAAGCCATTGCAGACAACAGGACTAAAGGCAAAATTGGCCCAGCCACAACATCAAGGTCCAAACAACACAAATGAGGCAACTCTAAAGTACTAGTTCTATGAACAGGGGACACTGTGCAGCAGGGTGCTATAGGACCTCTCCTTCATAAGCCCTGCTTGCAAGAGTAGGAAATGTAACTGACTTTCCTAAAACAAAGGAACAGATATAGAGAGACAAAATGAGGAGACAGAGGAATATGTCTCAAATGAAAGAATATGACAAGACCACAGCAAGAGAGCTAAATGAACAGAAATAAGTAAGAAGCTGATAAAGAATTTGAACTAATGGTCACTGGACTTAAGAGTGGAGAACATCAGTGAAGCCCTCAATAAAGAAAGAGAAAACATAAAAAGAATCAACGAGAGCTAAAGAACTGAATAACTAAACTAAAAATACACTAGAAGAAGTAAATGGTATACCAAAGGAAGGAGAAGAATGGATCAGCAATCTGGAGAACAGAGTAATGGGAAGCAATCTAAACAAGAGAGAGAAAAAATAATAACAAAAAATCAAAATAGACTTAGGGAGCTCAGCAACAACATCAACTGTAATGACATTTGCATTACAGGGATCCCAGAAGGAGAAGAGAGGAAAAAGGGGGCAGAAAATTCACTTGAAGAAATAATACCTGAAAATTTCCTAAATCTAGGGAAGGAAATAGAAACCCAGATACAGTAGTCAAGGAGACCCCCCCCCCCGAACAAAACCAACCCAAGGGGTCCACACGAAGATACACAGTCATTAAAGTAGAGAAGGAAAAGTATTGGGATGCATGAGTGGCTCAGTTGGTTAAGGGTCTGTCTTTGGCTCAGGTCATGAGCTGGGGTACTGGGATCAAGTCCTGCACTGGGCTACCTCTACCTTTGCTTCCCCTGCCTGCGTGTGCTCTCACTCTCTCTCTCTCTCTGAAAAATAAATAAATAATCTTAAAAAAAAAAAAGAAAAGAAAAGTACTGATAAGAGAGAATTTAAAAGTAGGAAGAGGAAACAGTTACATAGAAAGGAAATCCCATAAGGCTATCAGCAAATTTTTCAGCAGAAATGTTCCAGGCCAGAAGATATGGTCACAGGGGTTAGAGCATGAAAGGCCAGCACCCTTGCCTCCAGTCAGGAAAAAAAAAGAAACAACAAAAACAAAAAAAAACTGAAGTATGATTTATGTTCTAGGTATCCATTGCCAGACTCAGACTGAGGTTGAGATTTTGCCTGAAATCATACCCTTGCCTGATTTCCTTTCTTCTCTTGCTCTGTTCCCCACAAATAGGCAGTATATAATAGGCATGGTATAGTCAAAGTGCTAAAAGAAGAAAATGAACAAACAAACAAACAACAACAAAAATAACATGGAGCCAAGAATACCCTATCCAGCAAGGTTATCATTCAGAACAAAAGAAGAAATTAGTTTCCAAGACAAATAAAAGTTAAAGGAGTTCATGACCACTAAACTAACCCTTCAAGAAATGTTAAAGGAGATTCTTAGAATGCAGAGAAACACCAAAAATAGGAGTAAGAAAAGTAGGAAGTGTAAAAGCACCAAAATTAAATATATCTATAAAAGTCAGTCACGGATTTACAAAATAAAAGGATATAAAGTATGACACCAAACACCTAAAATGTGAGAGGAGAGGAGTAATGGATGGGTTCAAACTTAACCAAACAGCAAAATATAGGCCATTATATGCATGTTATATATAAACCTATATATATATATATGTTATATATAAACCTATATATATATTTAGATTATATGTTATATATACATACATATATATACATGTATATACATGTATATATATGTAATATATATACATATATTACATGTTATATATAAACATATATATATATATATATATATATATAAAGCACAAATAAAAAACAAAAAAAAAAAAAAGAAAGAAAGAAAAGAAACAGTGATAGAGGGACGCCTGGGTGGCTCAGTGGGTTAGGCCTCTGCCTTCAGCTGTCATGGTCTTGGAGTCCTGGGATCAAGGCCCGCACTGGGTTCTCTGCTCAGCAGGGAGTGTGCTTCCCCTCTCTCTGCCTGCTGCTGTGCCTACTTGTGATCTCTGTCTGTCAAATAAACAAATAAAATCTTTAAAAATAAAAAACAAACTAGGGGCACCTGGGTGGCTCAGGGGGTTAAGCCTCTGCCTTCGGCTCAGGTCATGATCTCAGAGTCCTGGGATCGAGCCCCACTTCGGGTTCTCTGTTCAGCAGGGAGCCTGCTTCCCCCCTCTCTCTGCCTGCTTTTCTGCCTACTTGTGATCTATCTCGCTGTCAAATAAATAAATAAAATCTTAAGAAACAAAAACAAAAACAAAAACCAAAAAAAAAAACAAAAAAACAAACAAAAAAAACAAACTAATAGATATGCAAAAAATAAAGAAAAAAGAATCAAGTATATTACTAAGAAACCCAACAAATCATAGAGGAACAAGAGAAGAGTCAGAGAAGAACTACAAAAACAATCATAAAAGTAGCAAAATAGTAGTATATACCTATTAATAATTCCTTTGAATGTAAATGGACTAAATGTTCCAATCAAGACACACTGAGTAATGGAAGACACAAAAAGCAAAACCCATCTATATGCAGCCTGCAAGAGGCTCATTTCAGACCTAAAGACACATGTTTATTGAAAGGTAAGGGATGGAAAAAAAAAAAAAGTAAGGGATGAAAAGCATGCAAATGGAAGTGAAAAGAAAGTTGGGTTAGCAATACTTATATAGGACATAATAGAACTGAAAACAAAGTCTGTAACAAAAGACAGAGAAGGACACTATACAGCCATAAATGGAACAACACAACAAGAAAATATAACAACTGTAAATATTTATGTACCCAATATGGGAGTAGCACTTGATACATAATACAGCTAATAACAAACCCAAAAGAAGGCATCAACAGTGTTACAATAACAGTAGAGGACTTTAACACTCCCTTACATCAGTGGAAGGATCATCCAAATAATCAACAAGCAAGCAGTGGCTTTGAGTGACATACTGGACCAGACAAATCTAAGAGATATATTTGGAACATTCCATTCTAAAACAACAGGATATACATTATTTTTAAGTGCCCATAGAACATTCTCCAGAATAGATCACATATCCAGAATAGATTCCAAAACAAGTCCCTCAGAAATCAAATAGATTAAAATCATATTATACTTGTTTTCTCACCATAACTATGAACCTACAATTCAATTACACACACGTGCGCACACACACACACACAAACAAAAAACAGGAACAAACACAAATATACGTTGGTTAAACAAAATGTTACTAAATAATGAATATGTCAATGAAGAAATCAAAGAGGAAATACAAAAATATATGCAGACACATGAAAATGAAAAAACAATGGTACAAAACCTTTGGGATGTGGCAAACACTGTTGTAAGAAGGAAGTTTATAGCAATGCAAACCTCTCTCAAAACGCAAGAAAAATCTGAAATAAGTAACTTTATACATAAAGTAACAAAAAAAAGAAAAATCCCCAAGCCAGTAGAAAGAAATAATATTTAGAATAAATATAAATGAAATAGAAACTAAAAACAAAAATAATAGAACAGATCTATGAGACCAGGAGCTAGTTCTTTTAAAGGATCAACAAAATTGACAAACTCTGATTCATAAAATGAGAAGAAGGGAGAGAAATAACAACCAATGCCACAGAAATACAAAGGTTTATAAGAGAATATTATGGACAGTTATATGCCAACAAATTGGACAATCTAAAATAAATAATACATTTTCAGAAATATTTAAACTACCAAAACTGAATCAGGAAGAAATAGATACTCTGAATAGATTACCAACAATGAAACTGAAAAAGTAATAAAAAAACTCCCAACACATAAGAGTCCAGAACCAGATAGCTTCACAGGTGAATTCTACCAAACTTTAAAGATGAGTTAATACTTAATCCTCCCAAAATATTCCAAAAAATAGAAAAGGAAGGAAAACATTTAAATTCACTATATGAGGCTAGCATTACCCAGATACCAAAACCACATAAAGATATCACTAAACAAGAGAACTACAAGCCAATATCCCTGTTGAACACAGCTGCAAAATTTCTCAACAAAATACTAGCAAACTTAATCCAACAATACATTAAAAAAGATCATTCACCACTATCAAGTGGGATTTATTCCTGGGATGTAAGGGTGGCTTCATATTCAAAAATCAATCAATGTGATACACTACATTCAGCAAGTGAGCATATGATCATTTCAACAGATGCAGGAAAAAAACATTTGACAAAGTACAACACCCATTTACGATATAAACCCTTAACAAAGTTGGTTTAAAGGGAATATTCCTCAACATAATAAAGGTCATATATGAAAACCCACAACAAACATACTCAATGGTGGAAAATTGAGAAATTATCCCCCTAAGATCAGGAAGAAGACAAGGATATCCACTCTCACCACTTTCATCTGACATAGTAATTGAAGTCCTAGCCACAGCAATCAGACAACAACAACAACAACAGAAGTCATCCAAATTGGTAAAAAAAGCGAAATGTTCACTATTTGCATATGACACAATATTATGTATAGGAACATCTAAATGGGGATGCCTGGGTGGCTCAGTCTGTAAAGTGTCAAACTCTTGGTTTCTGCTCAGGTCATGATCTCAGGATCTCATGATCTCAGGATCTCAGGATCAACTGTGTTGAGGCCAGTGTCAGGCTCCATGCTCCAGATGCTCTCTTTCCCTCTCCCTCTGTCTCTCTAATATAAATCTTAAAAAAACAAACAAACAAAAACCTAAAGAAGCCACAAAAAAGCTACTGGAACTGATAAATGAATTCAGTATGGTTGTGGGATATAAAATTAATATACAAAAATCCACTGTATTTTTATTCACTAATAATGAAGCAGCAGAAAGTAAAATTATGAAAGCAGTTCCATTTACAAGTGTACCCAAAATAATAAAATAGCTAGAGATAATCTTAACCAAGGAAGTGAAGGATCTGGACTCTGAAAACTGTAAAACATGGATGAAAGAAATTGAAGATGACATTAAATGGAAAATATTTCATGTTCATGGATTGAAAGAATAAATAAGGTTAAAATGTCCATATTACCCAAAGCAATCCACAGATTTAATGCAACTCTATCAAAACAGCAGTATCATTTTTCACAGAACTAGAACAAATAATCCTGAAATTTTTATGGAACTCCAAAAGACCCTGACTAGCTAAAGCAATCATGAAAAAGAAGAGTGAGACTGAAGGTATCACAATCTCAGATTTCAAGATATATTACAAAGCTTAGTGATCCAAACAGTATGGTACTGGCACAAAACACAGATATAGAATATAACAGAACAGAATAGAGAGTCCAGAAATAAACCCATAATTATACGGTCAATTAATCTTTCACAAAATAGGCAAGAATATGTGCAGGGAAAAAGAGAGTGCCTTCAACAAATGGTGTTGGAAAGCTGGGTAGCTACATGCAAAAGAATAAAACTGGACCACTTTCTTACACCACACACAAAAATAAACTCAAAGTGAATTAAAGACCTAAATGCAAGATCTGAAACCATAAATATCCTAGAAAAGAGTGCAGGAAGTAATTTCTCTGACATTGGACATAGCAACATCTTTTTCTAGATATGTCTCCTGAGGCAAGGGAAATTAAAGACAAAAACAAACTTCTGGGACTACACCAAAATAAAAAGCTTCTGCACAATAAAGAATCAGTTTTTAACAAAATTAAAAAGCAACCTACTAAATGGGAGAAAATATTTGTAAAGGACACATCTGATAAAGGGTTAATATCCAAAATATAAGGTTATATAATTCAACACCAAAAATCCCACAAATAATCCAATTAAAAATGGGCAGAAGACATGAACAAACATTTTTTCCAAAAAAAGTTACATAAATGTCCAACAGACACATTAAAAGATGTCTAATATTACTCATCATCAAGGAAATGCAAATCAAAACCATGATGAGATATCACCTCAAACCTGCCAGAATCACTATCATCAAAAACAAGAAACAAGCAGTGTTGGCAAGGAAGTAGAGAATAAGTAACCCTCACACACTGTTTACTGGTGGGAATACAAACTGGTGCAACCACTGTGGAAGACAGTAGGGAAGTTTCTCAAAAAATTAAAAATAGAACTACCACAGGATCCAGTAATTCCACTATGGGGGGATTTAACCAAAGAATATGAAAACACCATTGGAAAAGTTATATGCTCCCTTAATGTTTATTGTAGCTTTATTTATAATAGCCAAATTACAGAAGCAGCCTGAATGTCCACTAACTGATGAATGGATAAAGAAGACGTGGTGTATATAAATAAGATGGAATATTATTCAGCCATTAAGAAGAATAAAATCTTGCCATATGTGACAGCATGGGTGGGCCTAAAGAGCATAATGTTAAGTAAAATAAGTCAGAGAGTAACAAATACCAAAATTTCACTCACATGTGGAATTTAAGAAGCAGAACAAATGAAAAAGTAAAAAAGAGACAAACCAAGAAACAAACTCAACTATAGAGAACAAACGAGTAGTTACTAGAGGGAAGGTGGGAGGGAGGATGGGTGAAATAGGTGAAGGGGAAGAGCATACTCCTCAAGGCTGAAGACTGAATAATGTGCAGAACTGCTGAATACTGTATTAGACACGTGAAACAAATATAATATTGTACGCTAACTATACTGGAATTATAATAAAAAAGAAACACTATAAAATAATAGTATTCCTATTATTATTATTATTACCATTATTACTGTTCGGCAGAAAAAATACTGTTTTTAACCACATGATTTTCTCTTCCTGGACAGACAAAAAGACTCTTTTCACCTAGTCATATTAGGACCATGCAACTGAGCTCTTACCAAAAGAATATGGTGACCTAATGTGGCCTAAACGACTTCAAGACTTGATTCTTTAAAAATATGGTTTAATACTGAAATTATGACTTTCTAAAGTTCATGATGGAAAGAGCTCAGATTCCTGAGGCATGAAGAAAACAATTTCTCTATATCTAAACTGTCTTTGTGATCAGAAATAAATCTCTGCTTATCAAAGTTGATGATATTTTAGAGTTTATTGTCTACCTACACATAGTCAATTTTGACTAACATGGTATCCAGACTTAGATAGTATACACCTTATCAATCACAGAAAAACTAATTAAACCCATAAATAAATACTTTGTTTATAATATACTAATGTGTGTGCATTATAAAATTTGCACAAGGTAAAAAGAAAACAGAGCTAAAAAGCAGACTTGTCATTCTACACAGAACATAGCAAACCTCAAGAGAACATCAAGTAACAATGGCAATAATCCAGGTAATCTACAAAGCCATATAGTTTTTAGCCCATTGGAAAGGTGAGGATGGAAAGACACTAATTATCTAAAATCTAGAAATGAAAGGATCCTTCTATGAAAGATCATGGCTGCCATCAGCCTTGATAGAAATTTGGAAGAAGTTATCACAGATATGGGTAAGTGGAAAAGGTACAGTTAGATGAGGTTTCAAGGCCAAGGATAGCTGAATTAATAGTTCATGATTCTCTGGATCATCACTGACAAAGGGAATTTGGAGTGAACCGTCAATTATTCACCGGGGTCCTTCACCAAACAGACATGGCTGAGGGCAGGGTGGAAAAGCTGGGAGACCCACCCTCACCTTGAATGCAGGCTCATGGGCCCCCAGTATTCTGGGACTAGTAGAAGAAATGAGAGAATCTCTCATTTTATTCTGATTCTCATCTTTCTTCCTGTTCTTCTGATCCATATTGAGACATGTTATCCATTGTACTACTGGACATTCTGGTTCTTAAACTGAGTAGGAGAGAGTGGTGGTTCAAGCTAAGATACAAGGGGAAAAAAGTGTCAGAAGTGATAAATACCCTCCAAGATGTGTGAGCAATATCAAAAGGTCTACTGTATTTGTTACTGGGCCAGCATGAGAAAGGTAGAAAGTTTAAGTAACAGAAAGACAAATATTTGAAATGACAATAGTATATATATACACATATACTATTACACACATATATATGTATATATACATACATACATACATGGATTATATATATATATTATATACATATATGTTATTTATATATCTTGATCGAAGATAAAGATATCAAAGAAGCAGGAATTTCAGAAACCCAAAAAGGAGGGAAAACAAAGAAAGCCACAGTTAGGCTTATCATAATCAAACTACTGAAAACCAATAATAAAGCATAATTGGAACATTCATTCCAAGGAATAACAATAAAAATGATGACTGTTTTCTCACTGGAATAAAATTCAGAAGATAACGAAACAACATATTTGAAGAAAAAAATTAAAAATTGATAAACTGAAATTCTATATGCAGAAAAAACATACTTCAAAAATGTGAGAAAAATATAGACCTTTTCAAACAGACAATACATGAAAGAATTTATCTTCTGCAAACATGAGTTACAAAAAAAGCTTAATTAAGGAGGTTCCTTAAGCTGCAGTGAAATAATAGCAGGGAGATTCTTGGTTTTGTAGAAAAAGAATAAAAGTGGGGTGTCTGAGTGTCTCAGAGCTTGCAGGTTTTAGAGTAGGGAAGCCAGCTACACAGACGGAGCTGAGGAGTGAGCTATCAACTTGGGGTTACTCTGAATCATAATCCATGGGACAGTCAGACCACTGCTCTTTGAGCAGGGACCCCACAAGTAGCAGATCCAGGGACACTCCCCTCAAAGAGCGGCAGGGATCTGCTGGGTTTGGAGACTCTAGTTGGGGCTGTGTGCCAGAGACAGATGCTTGGTCACAGGCTTGGTGAACTCGGAGCGCGGCTGGAGGCCAGAGAGAGAGGAGTGACTGAGCACTCTTCTCCGAGGACACACTCAGGAGTGGGGCCCTGAACTCTTGGTTCCTCCAGGCCGGAGATTGGGAGGTCACTGTTTTCATTCCTATCCTCCAGAACTCTACGGAAAGTATCCAGGGAACAAAAGCTTCAGAAAGCAAACCTAAGCAGATTACTTAGCCTGGCCCCTGGCAAGTATGATGCAACTGAACCTCAGGTAAAAACACTTGAGAATCACTACAACAGGCTCCTCCCCAAGAAGAACAAGTGATCCAGCCAAGACCAAGCTCACTCATCAAGGAAAACAGTGGAATTCAAGAGGAGGAGAAAGAAAATCATGGAATCCATGGCTTTCTCCCCATGATTCTTTAGTCTTGCAAAGTTAATCAATTTTTTAATTTTATTTTTTCTTATTCTAATTTTTTTAACTTTTACTCTTTCCTCTTTTAATGTTTTTATAACTAGTTTATCTTTATTATTATTATTTATTATTTATTTGTTAGAGAAAGAGAGCGAGCACAGGCAGACAGAGTAGCAGGCAGAGGCAGAGGGAGAAGCAGGCTCCCTGCCAAGCAAGGAGCCCGATGTGGGACTTGATCCCAGGATGCTGGAATCACGACCTGAGCGGAAGGCAGCCGCTTAACCAATTGAGCCACCAAGGCATCCCTAACTAGTTTATCTTAACAATACCTTTCATTAAAAAAATCTTTTTGAACCTTCATTATTATAGTCATATTTTATCCTTCATTGTATCTAATTTTATTCTTTGTATACACATAGGGTTTTTTCTTTCTAAAAAAATTGGAATACAAATTATTCTAAAAGATCAAAATATAAGCTAAATCTAGCACAGGGCTTTGTTCTAGTCTCCAGCTTGAGCAAATTATTTCCACTTTCTTTTTCTTTCTTTTCCTAGCCTACTTATCAACTCCTTTTTTAGATTTGTTTAAAAATTTTCATCTTTATAGTCATTTTCCATCCCTTCCTCGTGTTTACCCTTATTTTGTGTGTGTGTGCACATATGTGTGTGTGTGTGTGTGTGTGTGTGTGTGTATGTATGTTTTTCTTTAAACTTTTGGGAGGTAGTTTCTTCTAAGAGACCAAAAAAACTCCCAAAATTAAGTGGGTAGCTCTGTTCTATGCACCAGTCTAATATATATATTTTCTTTTCTTCTTTCTTTTTTTTATTTGACACAGAGAGAGATAACAAGTAGGCAGACAGACAGGCAGAGAGAGAGGAGGAAGCAGGCTCCCCGCTGAGCAGAGAGCCCGATGTGGGGCTCGATCCAAGGATCCCGGGACCATGACCTGAGCCGAGGCAGAGGCTTTAACCCACTGAACCACCCAGACACCCCTAATATATATATTTTCTTTTTACATTTTTTTTCCTGAACTTCTTTTTACTCCCTTTCTTCCCCCCATAATTTGGGGGTTCTTCTGATTTGGTTAACACACATTTTCCCAGGGTCTTTGCCACCCTTTTAGTATTTTATTCTTTCCTTCATGTATTCTTATCTAGATAAAATGACAAGATGCAAAAACTCGCCCCCCCCCCAAAAAAAAAAAAGAATAAGAGGCAGTACTGAAGGCTAGGGACCCAGTCAATATGGACATTGGTAATATGTCAGATCTAGAGTTCAGAATAGTGATTCTCAAGGTGCTAGCTGGGCTTGAAAAAGACATTGAAGATATTAGAGAAACCCTGTCTGGAGAAATAAAAGCCCTTTCTGGAGATATAAAAGAACTAAAAGCTAACAAAGCTGAAATTAAAAAAAAAAACTATTAATGAGGTGCAATAAAAAATGGAGGCTCTTACTGCTAGGAAAAATGGGGCAGGAGAGAGAATTAGTGATATAGAAGACCAAATGACAGAGAATAAAGAAGCTGAGCAAAAGAGAGACAAACAACTACTGGACCACGAGGGGAGAATTCGAGAGATAAGTGGTACCATAAGATGAAAACAACATTAGAATAATTGGGATTCCAGAAGAAGAAAAAGAGAGAAGGGAGCAGAAGGTATATTGGAGTGAAATATTGTTGAGAATTTCCCTATTATGGCAAAGGGAACAAACATCAAAATCCAGGATGCACAGAGAATCCTCCTCAAAATCAATAAGAATGGGTCCACATCCCATCATCTATTAGTAAAATTTACAAGTCTTAGTGACAAAGAGAAAATCCTGAAAGCAGCCCTGGACAAGAAGTATGTAACTTACAATAGTAAAAATATTAGATTGACAGCAGACTTATCCACAGACACCTGACAGTCCAGAAAGAATTGGCATGATAGATTCAGAGCATTAAACGAGAAAAACATGCAGCCAAGAATACTATATCCAGCTAGGCTATCACTGAAAATTGAAGGAGAGATAAAAAGCTCCCAGGACAAACAAAAACGAAAAGAATTTGTAAACACAAAACCAGCTCTACAGGAAATATGGAAAGGGGTACTCTAAGCAAAGAGAGAGCCTAAAAGTAGTAGACCAGAAAGGAACAGAGACAATATACTGTAAGAGTCACCTTATAGGCAATACAATGGCACCAGTTACCCTGAATAGTTACCCTGAATGTAAATGGGCTAAATGACCCGATCAAAAGACACAGGATATTAGAATGGATAACAAAACAAAACCCATCAATATGCTGTCTACAAGAAACTCACTTTAGACCCAAAGACACCTCCAGATTTAAAATAAGGGGGTAGAAAACAATTTACCATGCTAATGCACATCAAAAGAAAGCTGGGTTGGCAATCCTTACATCAGATCAATTAGATTTTACACCAAAGACTATAATAAGAGATGAGGAAGGAGACTACATCATACTTAAAGGGTCTGTCCAAGATCTAACAATCATAAATATCTATGCCCCTAACATGGGAGCAGACAACTATATAAACCAATTAATAACAAAATCAAAGAAACACATTGATAATAATACGATAATAATAGGGGACTTTAACACTCCCCTCACTGAAATGGACAGGTCATCCAAGCAAAAGATCAGCAAGGAAATTAAGGCCTTAAATGATACACTGGACCAGATGAACATCATACATATATTAAGAACATTCCATCCCAAAGCAAGAGAATATACATTCTTCTCTAATGCAAATGGAACATTCTCCAGAATAGATCACATCCTGGGTCATATATCAGGTCTCAAGCAGTATCAAAAGACTAGGATGAGAGGAGGAGTCAAGATGGCGGAGAAGTAGGAGGCTGAGACGACATCAGCCAGCAGGAGATCAGCTAGATAGCCTATCAAACCATTCCGAACACCTACAAATCCAACAGGAGATCGAAGAGAAGAAAAACAACAATTCTAGGAACAGAAAATCGACCACTTTCTGAAAGGTAGACCAGCGGAGAAGTGAATCCAACGCGACGGGAAGATAGACCCCAGGGGGAGGGGCCGGCTCCCGGCAAGCGGCGGAACAACCGAGCACAAAATCAGGACTTTTAAAAGTCGGCTCCACGGAGGGACATCGCTCCAGAGGCTAAACTGGGGTGAAGACCTCGTGGGGACAGCGTGGACTCAGGTCCCACGGGGTCACAGAAGGATTGGGGGTGTCTGAGTGTCGCAGAGCTCACAGGTATTAGAGCAGGGAAGTCGGCTGCGGAGACAGAGCCGAGATTTCCTAGTGGTCTGTGACACGGACCGGTGCTCGGTGGCACTGGCCGGTGCTCTGTGCGAGGGTCCCCACAAGATCCGGGGAGACTCCGACCCGGGAGAGCTCAGGGATCTACGGGCTCCGGAGACTCCAGGTGGGACTCTGCCAGAGACAGAGACACTTGGTCACAGGCTGGGTGAGCTCAGAGCACTCCCAGAAGCCAGTGAGACGGGACTGCTTAGGCACGATTTTCTCTGAGCGTGGTCTGCGGGCCCGCGCGGTCTGCGGGTGCGCGGTCTGCGAGTGCGCGCAGTGTCTGCGGGCGCGCCGTGTCTGCGGGCGGACGCGCGCGCGCACTCTCCGGCGCAAACGTGGGCTGGGGAGACCGGAGGGATTAAACGCTTTTCTCTGAAGGCGCACTGAAGACTGGGGCCCCTAGCTCTCGGCTCCTCTGAACCGGAGATTGGGAGGCCGCCATTGTCATTCCCGTCCTCCAGAACTCTACAGAAAGCGCGTTCAGGGAACAAAAGCTCCTGAAAGCAAACCTGAGAGGATTACTTACCCCGGCCCCTGGTAAGGGCGGTGCAACTCCGCCTGGGGCAGAGACACCTGAGAATCACTACAACAGGCCCCTCCCCCAGAAGATCAAAGAAATACAGCCAAGACCAAGTTCACTTAACAGGGAGAACAGTGGATTCTTATCTGGACAAAATGACAAGGCGGAAAAACTCACCACAAAAAAAAGAGCAGGAGACAGGACCGAAGGCTAGGGACCTAATCAATACAGACATTGGTAATATGTCAGATCTGGAATTCAGGATGACGATTCTCAAGGTTCTAGCCGGGCTCGAAAAAGGCATGGAAGATATTAGAGAAACCCTGTCAGGAGAAATAAAA